>PVJS01031275.1:0-23516 GCA_004027185.1 Glis glis | reverse complement strand
CTTCTCTCTCTTCTCTCTCTCTCTCTCCTCTCTCTTCTCTTCTCTTCTCTTCTCTTCTCTTCTCCTCTTCTCTTTCCTTCTCTCTCTTCCTCCTCTCTCCCTCTCTCTTCTCTCTCTCTCTTTCTCTCTCTCTCCCTCTCTCTTCTCTCTCTCTCTCCCTCTCTCTTCTCTTCTCTTCTCCTCTTCTCTTTCCTTCTCTCTCTCTCTCTCTCCTCTCTCTCCCTCTCTCTTCTCTTCTCTTCTCTTCTCTTCTCCTCTTCTCTTTCCTTCTCCCTCTCTCTTCTCTCTCTCTCTCTCTCCTCTCTCTTCTCTTCTCTTCTCTTCTCCTCTTCTCTTTCCTTCTCTCTCTTCCTCCTCTCTCCCTCTCTCTTCTCTCTCTCTCTCTTTCTCTCTGTGTCTGTCTGTCTCTCCTTCCCACCTCCATGAGTCGAGTAATGTTCTTACACCATGCTTTGTTGCCCAGTTTCAGCCCTGGAGCCAGCTGACAATGTGTTAAACCTCTAAAACTGTGAAGCAAATAAATCTTTCCTCCTCTAAGTTGTGCTTGTCAAGTATTTTGGTCACAGCAATGAAAAAGCTGACTAAAACCCCATCCAAAGTAAGACAACCTGGGCCTGGTCTCCTGGAACTTCTAATCAGTGACTAGTCGAAAAGCCACTGAAAGAGAAATCTATGCATCTGCCCCTGGGATGTATTTTCAACCAGAAAACTTGCATTGCTTTAAGTCAGAGGGTGAAGTGTGTTCTCTGGAAAAGTTCAAAGACTTGATTGTTCTAAGGGCAGTGGCTATGGCACTGCCTGAAGGTGTTAGGTGAAATGGTTTTAAGATTGTCTATTTCAACCAGGTTAAACTGACATCACTTGAGCCTCCAGGTGAAGGAAATCACTGGGGCAGGGAGCTGTGATCCTCTGTAGATTGGTCATCAGTCTTCTTTCAAGATCCTGGTGCCCAAACCCAGTCACATCTATGATGGCTAGATATATGGCCATTCCAGAGAGATTCTACAAGATACAATATCCTCTTTGAACTCAGGAGAACACAGGGCCTGTGTTACCTATATGAAAGCACTCCCCAAGCTACCCTGAGCTCACTTACTCAACAATTGCTCAGGGGTGTCCAGGTGGCTCTCAGAATGAACTGTGAGCAAGACTGATAATGTCCTTTCCTCACAGAGCTTATGATTTACTGGAAAAGAAAGAAGGTGGCAACCAAAAGTGGAAGGAGGATGTAAGGGAAAGATACATCATGCTTGAAAGATCATGAAAGTGTCCTAGAGCAATCATGGTCAAGACTGAAAAGTGAAGAGGAAACCAGACCGCCGTGCAGATGGCCCGTGACACCAGCTGCCGTTCTGTGACATGCTCAAAGAGGAAGGACCCTGAGCAAAAGTGGATTTTAGCAGGTGACATAGTCAAGAGCTTCCTCTTTGTCTCCTACAGTCAGAGGAACCCATGATACTGCTCCTGCTGTAGATATGGAGGCCATTTTAAGAGGCAGTATTTTTTAAAACTTGATCCTCCTCCTCCGCCTCCTCCTCCGCCTCCTCCTCCTCCACTTCCTTTTCCACCTTCTCCTCCTCTATGACCTTCTGGTTTATGAGAATGAAGCTTTGCCAGCTTCAGTGGTAAATTGGTCACAAAGGAGGAAAATCCTGCAGTGTTGCACAGACTGCAGAGCGTCTCTGGAGGCACCCATGATGCACAGCGGGTCAGGTGAAACTAGATACAGCCTCATTTTATGATGACTCTGTAATTAAGAGGGGGAAAATAGATCACATGGCTGCTTTAAAGCATCCTGGCTTACAGACACTCAAGTAACATATACATCAGAATTTTTTGTTACAAAACAACATCTTTGCATGTAAATGTGATATGCTTACACTGACAGTTGTGGTAATGTAATGCTGTTAGTGAGTGCAGTTTCTGAGCCCTGGGGTGTGGCTTAATAGTCCCAGGCACAGACTTCCAATCCGTAATTTTGTGTCTTTTGTGCATGTGTGAGAAAGGTAAATGTGGGCTATTATTTCCGTGGCCTGCTCTAATGCTGACATGCCTTGCGAGAAATCGCATTTCGTTACTTATTTCAGAGTCAAAGTGCTTATGTTACAAAGAAGCTGAAATTTCACCTGTAGGAAAATTGGCACAATTTCCTATTCTACCATCCTCAGTGCCAGGTATAAAAAAAAACGCACTTTCCGTCCGGGTAATTTTGCACAGCAGGAACTTTGAATTATTTACAGCTTTCCTTATCTGGAACCAGAGGAAACGGACCACTTTTTATGCCACGAATCATACTGGGAAACGCTCTTAGGGGAAAATGGGGGTGAATTAGCGATGTGTGCAAGAATCAGAGAAAGAACAAAGGAGTGTCCGAAATCAAGGCATCTTCTTCTCTCCCTATACCCAATGTCAACCTAGGGAACCTGCTGGAGCAGCGAGCAATGACACGGGTAGAAACTGCATTGTTCTTAGAGGCTTCTGCAAATGGCCTAAAACAAGCTGCTGCGAATGACCAGAAGTTTGAATGATAGGAACACAAACTGCCGTGTGAATTGGAAGGAGTGGTGGACAGCGGCATTCCGGGGTGGGTAGAGTTGAATCATGAGAGCTGTTCCATTCTTTTATGGGAAATGTCAGCCACATGCTTGGGAACTCAGTCCTTCCAGTTTCTTGGGCATTTGCACATCTGGAGAGGTAAATGGAGAGCAAAAAAGAATCTTCCCTCCTCTCTTTTAAGCCCAGAGGCATCTCCCGCCATTCTGGTCACTGTCTCCTGCTACTGAGCAGCTCCTGTACTCAGAGGCATCTTTTTATTTTCTCGTACCAGGGATTGAACCCAGGGGCATTCTCCTTTTGAGCTACATCCCCAGCCCTTTTATTTTTATTTTAAAACATGGTCTCATTACGTTGCTGAGGCTGGCCTTGAACCTATGATCCTCCTGTCTCGGCTTCCCAAGTTCTGGGATTACAGGTGTGTGCCACCGTGCCTAGCAGAGGCATCTTTAAAATAGGTTCACTAATTATTGCCACATGTTAACCTGTCCCAGTCACCATTGCTGATTATAATTCTACACCCGGGTTGTGCATTGGTCTCCTGTCACTGTAATTAGTGAGAATGGGACCATTAAGAAGCCTGCAGTGCCTGGGACCTCACCTCACAATAGAGGAAGGGGTGTAAGGACTGTTTCAATTCTGTTAATTGAATCTGTTCAGTTAACCATAACAATGATAACCGTAACAGCTGATACTCACTGGCCTGGCATCCTGATGAGTATTGTAGAGGGTTTATCCCCCTCAATCCTTACCCCCATTAAGTACCTAGACTAAGACAGACACTACAGTTGGAGACACTGAAGCTTACACAGGTAGGAAGATGTGTCCCAGGATTCTCCTGTACACACTTCCTGTAGGACCACTCTCACACTGCCCTGCTGCCCTGAACAAGCAATCAAGTCCTGCTCACGTGGAAGCTATTGTTTGATGTAACTTAATGAATCTTTCCCTTACTATCCATTTATACTATTGACATCAACTGCAATAATAATACTAGAAGAAGAGCGCACTTCTTATGTTGTAATTTGCAGTATGGTTTCTCATCTCTTAGGAGTCTCACAACAGCCTCATGGGCAGGCTGGACAAATGGTTTAGCCTTATTTTGTGAAGGAATAGCTTAGCTCAGGAACCCAAGGCCTGAGCAATTTGCTCTACATCAAGAGCCTAGAACACCTCTCCTGTGCTGTTTCAAATCCCCTTCCCTGGACCAGCCTGCTGCTTCTAATCTCCATCAGCTAAGGAGAAGCAAAGACTAGCTTAATCCATGTTCATAACCCTAGGTAAGAAGGAAAATCTCTCCTAGCATAGAATATGGCATGGGCTCCTCTCCATAGATGACTCCCACTCATAAATGGTCCAGGAAGAACCCACGACATTCAAGAAGACAAACAAAATATAAACATGGCAGGCTCCACCCTCGGGTACTTCAGGGGCAAGTGTTAATATCAATAAAATGTGACACATGTCGGGATAAACACAAGAGATGCTGAAGATCATGATGATGAAAACATCAAAACACTGTGGGACACTAACATGCAGACTTGATCCTTGGAAAAGCGTTCTCTGCTTGGATGTGAAAACAGCTTTATAGAATTGTCCGTTCTTCTTTGGTTAATCCATATAAATCTCAATAAAGATCTAACAGAATTTTCTTGAAGGGAGGGATATACAAGCTTTCTGGGAAATAATTTTTACATAAAATTACAATCATTAAATCAACATGATGCTAGCATTAGTAAAAAACAGCCGAATGGAAGAAGCCAATACATACACCAAATCAGATAAGAACTTAAAGATATTATTTTAGATTTGAGAGAAAATTATTAATTATTAAATAAGGCATGTGAGAATAAGTAGATAGCTTTTGGAAAACATAAATTGTAGAAAACAAACTGCCAATAGCTCAAATTATAAATATATTAGGAAGGAAATAATAAAAACAGTAAAAAGTGGGAATGAAGAATTCTTCCTTAAGTATCACATAAGATTAGGTTATCAATTTAACTAAATAAAGCTCTGAATTGGGGGGAAACATTTTACCATGAACAAATTCCAAAAACTAATGACAATTCGGGAGAAAGAAAAATTCACAATATTTTTCGTGATCAATGGGTTATTTTTCCTAACAAGCCAATGAGAAATATTTACAATAAAATACAGTAAGCAAAGTTATCTGTGTGCACATGTACATGTATGTATAGTTTCTGCCATTCCTCCAAATACAAATACAGGTAGCTTCTACAAAACACACACAAAAAAAATGTTCCTCCTCACACAAGTGAAAAAATTCCTGCAGATTTAAACTATATCACAAAATTGCCATTCACTTATCAGATTTCCAGGAGTCCAGATACACCTTGTTGTGAAAGGTACCGGAAGGAGGCACACCCTTATCTTGTAGCTGGATGTCATCCTTAGTTTAGTTAATTTGGTATGGTTGCTGCCTAGGTATCGTATCCAGATACATAGGCTGGCTTGGCGCAGCTCTTTTCAAACCCGATCTTAGTGCACCGATCACTTATGGCCTAGATCAGCCTTCCCTTCACTGTGTGGTGTCTGTGATATTATCTGCTTGTTTTGCATCTTGTTTACCCCAAACCCAACACCACGATAAAACCCAGTGTTCAATGCCTACGTTATGTAAATAAGCCCCTCCTCAGTGTTTTCTTTATATCTGGTAATTCAAGACCCCCTCCTGAAAGCATAAGAGATACAGGCATAACACCACGGACCTTAGTAAGACAGTCCCACAGGCCCCCATCTTTCCCTCCTCCCCTCCCCTCCCCTCTTCTCCCCTTCCTTTCTCTTCCGTTCCCTTCCGTTCCCTTCCGTTCCCTTCCCTTCTCTTCCCTTCCTTCCCCTTCCCTTTTCTTCCCCATGCTCTGTCTCAGCCCCACCTGCTGGTTCAGCTCCCTGCTGCCTCCAGACTCTCCATGGGCTCCTATCAACACCCCTAATATCTCTGAGATCTATAAGTGATAAATCTCTTCTGTTTCATGCATCTTGGTTTTCACCTCCTCAGTGTCTCTGACCTGATGGGCACACCTGACCTAGTCCCACCCAGCTGGCCGGGGATGTCCTAGAGGGGTCTATCTTGATTTATGATCACATCAGACAGAGGAAACTCAAGACCAAATTAGCAAGGAATCATAACAATGGAAGTCATGACAGGGGAGTTTTCACGTAAGCATTTTTGAAGATAAATTTGGCAATGTTGCCTTAGTTTGGACCACGTGTTGCCAGGTTAGTCCCCAGCATGGTGCTATTGGGAGTGGTAGAACTTGTAAGAGGTGGTGGGCCCAGTGGAAGGCTTCAGGTCACTGAGGATGCATCCTTGAAGGTGGTATTGGAACCCCAGCCCCTTCCTCTCTCGTTGGCTTTTTGCTTTCCAGCTATGAGGTGAGGAGCTTCCTCTGCCACATTGTACCACAATGACATACTGTGCTGCCACAGCCCAAAGCAATGGGGCCAACCAACCGCGGACTGAAATCTCCAAAACTGTGAGCCAAAACCTTTTCTCCTTTTAAGTTGATTATCTCAGGTATTTGTTATACTAGCAGAAAGCTAACACAACCATGTATTATAAAATTTAACTGTATAATTACAGTGTTTAATTATAGTTCTGATTATATAATATATAATGCAGTATGCCAATATTTTATTAATAACATTAATATTATACACTTATAATCTTTAATTATAAAATTATAGTGTGGCTCTCTTTTGATTTGGAAATTTCTCTTCTAGTCATTTACCTATGGGTGTATTCATACATATAAAAACTCATACTTATAACAAGGTCTTGCAAGATTTTCTTTTAGTAATAAAAAACTAGCAGGTCCGTCCAAACAAACTATATACTATATACTATATACTATGTTTGTTTGGGCCTTCCATAGTATGTATGTTTGGAAACGTTTAAATCCATTATGACACAGTCATTTAACAGCAGCTGCTAAAAAGGATGAGGTAAGTCTTTGGTGCTGACATTGAAACATCTCCAAAATAAATATTAAGTTAAAGAAAAACGAGGAGGAACAACAATACTGCTCTCAGGAGACTATTAAGGGTGGAAATTTTCCCCTTCACAATTTTCTTGCATAAGCAAAGAACATCCATTCCTACAAGGTGCTTATCTCTGGGGGGAGGCTGTGAAGTGATTGAAAGAAACATATATCCTACAACAGAACACTTTTACCAACAGTTGTGTATCATTTGTGCATATTACTTACATCCAAACGCATCAAATGGCATGCCCCACCCTCCCGACCTCATCTAACCTAATCACGTCCCAAGGGCCCCACCTCAACGTCATCACGTTGGGGCTTAACTGTGAGTTTCAAAGGGACACACTTAGTCCATAATAGTTTTCTTTCAGGCGTCCTAGAATGCTGGAGATGATGGCTGCCCAGTTCCCAAATATAGTACAACAGTTGAATTCTCCACCTCTGATGGGTGAATTGTAGGTTGTGTGAGTTTCACCTCCATCAAGTCATCTCTGTTTTCTCTGTGAAGCAGAAGGTGAGGTTGTCTCTGAGAATTGGGAAAGGGTCATGAGAGGGAGATGGAGGTTGAGGCAGCTGGCGTGGGGTGAAAGGGACTCTGACCCGGGCCTGCAGGTGGATTCCAGGGCAGCAGGCCCAGGTATCAGGTGGATCAGTTTCTGCGAGCTGGTCATCACACCTGTCCTCCCAGGCAGGTGGCTTACCCAGCATGGCTCAGCAGACAAGCCACACAGGTGTCCTATGAGTTTTAAATAGAAACTCAAAGAATACAGGTTGTATTTTGACCTGCTGAATGCAGCGCCTCCCTCTGCATGGGCTGGCATGTTGCAGAGATGTCTGGATGGACCACCAGGACAAAGGGCATAGCTGTCACACCCCCACCATCCTCAGGGGCCTGTGCGCCTGAACTCCAGCGTAGTTATCACTACAAAACTCAGCGTGCGGCCTGCGGCCCGACTTTGTTCCTAGAGCTGCGCTACGCCCTCTGTATAGATTTTTTAGATTAAATCTTTACAGCAGAAGAGTGTTGTTGCATAATATTCTCTAGTTCCATCCATTTTCGTGCCAATGACATAGTTTTGTTCTTCCTTATGGCTGAGGTATTTTTTCTCTCATATGTGAAAGCTAGAGAAAATAGGAAATAAAACGAGGAGAGAGACCAGTAGAATCATGGAAGGGGTTGGGGAGGGAATTGGAGAGGGGAAAAGGGAGGCTTGATGAAGGAGCCAGTTCAAATAAGGCTATGTCCACGTATGAAAGCATCACCACCAATCTCACTAACATGTGTGGGATTGGGGGGTGGACCAGAGTGGGATCCAAGGGAAACACACCAAGTGCTGTGCGCAGGAATGTTTGTGTGACTTAGACCCTCACTAATTGTATAATTACAATGCACCAGTAAAAGTATATTTTTTAAAAGAAGATATGGCAGCCACTTTATCAAGGTGTTAGGTGACTTATGCAAGACCCCACAATGTGCAGTACAGGTCTTGAGACAGCAGAGTGCCCCCCAAACCCCCAGGCGTGGGCTTGGTGATGAGGACGTGAGGCTGGCCCCAGGAGCTCATGTAGACTGACCCTCTGCGTGGCCCCGGCCTTGGATACCTGCTGCACAGGACATAGGAGAGTTTAACGTGGCTGTTTTGATTTGCAGGACATATTGACACAGATATTTGATGCTACTGTTTGACATTAGTTGGGTCAGGATGACCCTGTCAACATGTAAAATCACCGTCCTCTGAAATACCAAAAGCTGCTTCCAGCAGGCACTCCTGGCCCTGATGATACCTCTCTCACCTTTGCTAAAAGGTATTTCCATTTCCTATTGTAGTGATTTCCATAATGTTTCTTCCCCCTTTCCCTGAGAAGCATTGCTTTTTTAATCAGAAATGCAATAAGGATTTCTAAAGTGTTTGTTACAATTGGGTTCATTTCTGAGGAACGGCAGTCCATGCACGCTAAACCACACTTTCTAAAGGGTTTTTGTGAATTTAAACACACTACAGAGAGTGTAGGAAGGACTTTTCAGCACTGAGTGGGGGATTTCCTGTCACATCTGGACTCAGAATGAAGGATAACTTTGTGGCACTGCCATGGTTTGCATTAAAAATGTCCCCTAGAGCAGCTCCTGTGTTAAACAATGCAGCCAGGTGCAGAGGTGGGACATGGCTGGAGGGGTGGATCCCAGGGTACATGGCCTTGGAAACTGTTTGACCCTGGTGCTCTCTCTCTCCCTGCCCCGCCCCACCCCTCTTTCCTGCTGCCTTGAGCTGAGGGAGGCTTTTCCCTATTCCACTATGCCCTCAAGCCCTGGCACAGAGCTGTTCCCGCCTGGAGCCGGCTGACCGTGAACTGACCTCTGAAACCATGAGCCCTAAAATAAACCTTTCTTCCTCTAGGTTGTGCTTGTTAGGTATTTTGGTCACAGCGACAGAAAAGCTGACTAAAATAGGCACACACTTCTTTTTTCTCTTCTTATTTCCCAGGCCCAGTGGCTAAAATTTATGTATATAAATCAAAAGGTGAATGTGGTTATGAAGTCTACACAAAGCAGGGTTTTACAGTGTTGATAGTTGATTTTAGGGGGGACTTTTAATTGCATCCATTTTTGGATGATATATTCACAAGGTGTAATGTATACAGATAATATATACAGAATTCAAAATGGAGTGTGAAATATTCTTCCTGTTCTCAGGCCCGATCCCCTTCCTTTGAAGCAACCAGAGTTACCAGAAGTCTTCAGAGCTGCCAAATACACACACAAGCAAAAAGTTGTGTGTGGGGGCAGAGGTATATGTGTAATGTATGTATCTCTATATATTTGCATATATGTATATGTATATATACATAGACATGTGATATTTGCATCATTAACATAGTTAAAATGTAGGTATGTAGTATAAATTATGAACACAGATTTTATATAACCATATATAATCTGTGTTTATATATGTTTATATATAATCTGTGTTATATAGATCGCTGTCATAAATGATGGCAATGATACAAGTTGCTCCAGGCTTTGATTCCAGTCTTTCCTGAGTCTGGCTGCAGTGAAAAACTTTACACACTGATATGCAATCTTAAATTCCTTAATAATATTTTATGTGCACCTAAGAAAGAAGAAGATGCCACCAATTAAAATGTGCCAGAGCATCGATGGTAAAACTCATTGCCATTTCCAAGTCACGTCTTAAGAATTGATAAAAGACGGCATGTTGTTATGCAAGACAGTAGGATAAATTCCAAGAAGTGTACCTGCAAGTTCCAAACATAGGTTTACTTGTAACTTGTAAGTGCCCAAAGGAGCTCATGAACCGCTGTCCATTTGCACTTGATACAGCCAATCCACGAAAATACCCATTTGCCTGCAACTTGTCAAATTCAGAGTTCAGCGGAATTTTTTCCTTCAATGTGACAATAAAAACAGTACCTCAGTATAATTTCATTTTGCATATTTTTCTTATAAGGAATCATATTGACCATCACTGAAGAGGCATTTGAATTTTTTCTGAGAACTACTATATTTTTGCCTATTTTTCTATTGACTTACTGCTTTTCATATAGTTTTATAAATTTCTTTCTATTTTCAGAATGTTATCCAATTAGGGTGATTTGAGTTGCAAATACTTTTTTGAGTTCTCCATTTTTTTCACTTTGATTATGGTATTTTGCTATGCAGATTAAAAATTTTTTTATGTAGTCAAATTTATCCATCTTCTCATTTATGACTTCTAGGATTGTGTTATAGTAAAAAATCCTTTTAACGTCAAGATAGTTAAAAAAATTATCCATGCTTATTGATGATAGTTTGGTAGTTTCTATATTTTGAAAGTTAAAAAAACTTTTTTTTGAAAACTTTTGATTTATGGTTTTAAATATAGATTTGTAATATTTCTTTTTGGATGGCTGTCAAGGTTTTCCTATGATATAAAATGTCACCACAAGTATATAATACTTTCTCTCATATATTTAGACCTGTTTTGATATACTTGTTGGTTTGTCTGTGTATGTGTTCATGCAACAAAGTTTTATTGCAGATTTATGATATACTTGAATCTTATCTAAAACTATAGATTCCCCTAATGTACCCCTGTTATGTTACTTTTTCAAAAGACTATTTATTAGTCTTTCTTATTTTTCCATATGAACTTTTGACATATTTAGTTAACAAAAAGTCCCAATTGAATTTTTTTTATTGTGACTATTTATGTTTAAGTCTTTGTATCCAAGGACACTATAGGGCACTCATTGTTCGAGTTGTTTCTCTCTATAGGGTTTTAATATGTTCTTTGTATAGATTTTGCGCATTTCAGCCGGGCTTGGTGGTGCACACTTGTAATCCCAGTACTTGGGAGACTGAGACCCAAGGATCCGGGTTCGCGGCCAGCCTCAGCTACTTAGTGAGGCCCTCCGCAACTTCGTGAGACCTGGTTTCAAAATAAAGTATAAAAATAGGGCCGGGGGTGTAGCTCAGAGGTAGAATGCCCCTGGGTTCAATCCCTGGTACCGCAAAAAAAAAAAAAAAGATTTTGCGCATTTCTTGTTAAGTATATTACTTTTTAGAATGATATTTTATATCGCATCTCTAAGAATTCTCTTATTGTTATCATCATTTTTAGGCGATTCTCTTGGGTGACTTTCCTACATGAGAAGATATTACAATTTAACTCTCTTTTTATAAAATTTATTTGTTTTTAATATACTTTTATTGGTGCATTGTAATTATACATCATAGTGAGGTTCAAAGTGTTACAAACATACATGCGCACAGCACTTGGTGTGTCTCCCTCCAGGTCCTCCCTCCCCCTCCCTGTATAGGTTAGTGAGGATGGTGGTGACACCTTCATATATGGACATAACATTATTTCAGCTGTTACCTTCTTCAATTATCCGTTCCCCCCTCCCCATTCCCCCTACTTCCCCCCATCCCCTTCCACAGTTCTACTGGTCTCTCTCCTCAGTTATCCAAAGTCCCTTTTGTTTTCTATTTTCTCTCTAGCTTCCACATATGAAAAGCTATTCGACATATAACCCTTGACTTTTGGAGACTAGCTGATCTCACTTAGCATACTATTCTCTAGTTCTATCCATTTTTCTGCAAATGACATAGTTTTGTTCTTCTTTAGAGCTAAATAAAATTCTATTGTGTGTGTATACTACTTTTTCTTTAACCATTCATCTGTTGATGGATACTTAGGCTGGTTCCATAATTAGACTATTGTGAATTGTTCACGGTAAATTGAAAACATCATAAGTCAATCTACTCAACATACTGAACACCACAGCGTAGCCTAGCCTACTTTAAACATGCTCGGAACCCTGACGTTAGCTCACAACTGGGCACTGCAGGAGAGGATTGTACTGCATATCACTAGCCTGGGGAAAGCTCAAAACTCTGAATTCAAAACATAGTTTCTACCTTATGTGTAGAACCATCATGAAGCTGAAAAATAGAAAGTTGACTCATCATAAATCAGAGAGTGCCTGTGCACAGGGAGATGACGTGACTGCTTAAGTCCACTGACACACTCACCTTCTTTTAGAGTTACTTTTTATTCATGGCAAGAGTACGTAGAATCTACATTTTTAGGAAAAATCCTGAATATAATACTATATTATTAGCTACAGTCCTCATGTTGTATATTCACTCTTTAGACCTCTTCCTCCTACATATCTGCTACTTTTTCCTCATACCTACATTTCCCCATTTTCTCCCCTGCCCATTTCTGGTAACCACCATTTTATTCTCTCTCTATATATAACTTTTTTAAAAAATGATTTTACCTATAAGTGAAACTATGCAGTATCTTTCTATTCTGGCTCATTTTGAAGGAAAGCCAGAATAAACCACCTGCTCTTAGTTCCTGAGTAAACCCTCTGGATGTCACCTGCTCTTAGTCACTTGCTCTTAGTTGACAGTAGACAACACCTCTGAGTGTGGGTCATGATGGTGATGGTTCATGAAGTTCGATCCAATCCTTTCCCCACACCTCAGCCTATAAATACCCCAAACCCAATCCTCAGGAAGACACATTTGACACTTGCCCTCCCATCTCCCCACGCTCAGCTGCTTCCTGAAAAAACTCTTTCTATTCTGCAAAAACCATTGCTTAGTGATTGGCATGCTATGTGACAGCAAATGAAGCCAGATTTGGTGACAGTTTCACTAAGCATAATGGAAAAGAAGGAGATCTTGCCACTTGCCACAACATCGATGAACCTGGAGGACCTTATCCTAAGTGAAACTAGACATAGAAAGAAAAATACAACTTTTATATTTCATTTTACTCTTACTTTATTTAACTGTTTTTGATCTTCTTGTCATTTTTTCCCCTTTGGTTTTGTGGATTGAACCCAGGGTTATTATACCTCCTAGCTATACCCCCAGACCTCTTTTATTATTATTTTTTAAAAGTGTCTTGGTAAGTTTTTGAGGACCTTGCTAAGTTGTTGAGGCTGGCCTCGAACCTTCGGTCCTCTTGTCTCAGCCTCCTAAGTACTGGGATTACAGGCTTGTGCCACCATGCCCAGATTCTTCTCACCAATTTTTAATAATTTTTCGATAGCTGCCTTTGTCTTGATTTTTTTTCATTGGGTTATTTGGTTTATGGGTTGAGAAGGATATATTTTGTCATGTTAAGAAAGTAGCCAAGTGGACTGGGGTGTAGCTCAACAGTAGAGGGCTTGGCTAGCATGTGTGGGGCCTTGGGTTCAACCCCAAGCACTGGACACACAAAAATAGTCATCTAATCCTGTGTTTCTAGATTTAAAAAAATTAAAATTACCAATCCCAATTTCAATGACATGTAAAGGGAGGGCGAGGGGTAGGAGAGGGAGGGAGATGAGACTTAGAGGGAAGTACTTCAAGAGTTTTGTGCACGTGTGCTTTGATCACTCTATACCCCAATATGATGTATAATTGCAATGCACCAAATTTAAAAAGTTAAAAGGGATGTTAAATCTTATTCATGCTTTTGTAGCATCTATGAAGATAATCATATGAATTTTTACCAATTTATTCTGTGCATTATATTATAGATTTCCTAATTTGAACACACCTCGCAATCCTTAAACAACCATCCTTGGCTTATTTAATGTGGCTGGTCAAAACGACTTTCCAAGGAAGATGAAATTTGTTCTATTATCAATCAGTCAAAACTTATTAATAATATAAGATGATCTCTACTCTCCTCAGTTATCTGAAGGATCTCCCTGTACACTCTAAGTCAATAATCTTGCTCCTCCCAGATAGAAACAATGATCAGATGGCTTATTCCCTTTTATTCCGGAAACACATAGAAACCTACCTCCATTCCTTGCCAGCTGCTGAGCTAGCGTGAGCCAGTCCTCCCAAGGCCACATGTACTTTGGGGACCAATTCCTCCCTGATTGTCCTGACACCATGACTTTACTTCCGTTCTCCCTTGAATGCTGTATCTTTCAACTGGATCCTACCCATTGGCTTTTGGACTTGAACTGATTTTTATTTCCATAAAATAATTCCCTCCCTCCACCTTGGATTACTCCACACCTGGGCTACTCCTTGTCGCCCTTTTTGTTATTTTCTGGAAAGAAAACAAACGTGTATTTTCTGCTTCTCTTTCCTCACTTTCTGTTCACTCCTCAGTTCTCTGGGATCTGGACTCAATGCAACACTGCTTTGAAAGAGTTATCAAAGTCACCGGTAACTTCATGAGCTCATCTTAGTTAAACCTCTCTACAGCTTTCAACACTGTTGACTTCACCTAGTGGTAGTCTCTGCTCCCAGCCTCTGTAGGGACACGTGACTCTGGGTTTCCTCGTCCCTGTTGAGTAGACTGTTCTCTACTTTGTTTGCAGACATGTCCTCATCTGGCCATTAATTATAATTTCTCAAGACCTGGACTTAGCGTCTTTTCTTAGGGAGTGCCCCACATGCCCAACTTCTTTTACCAAATGTAAACAGATGATTCACTACTTTTTCTCTCCATCTTGGCCATTCCTCTGGGCTCGATTTGTACATCCAATTGCTAACTGGGTGCCTCCATTTGGAAGTTTTATTGACATGTCTGATTCTAAGTTCACAGTTTACCCCACCCCTCAGGCGGATATGGGTGTCTACTGTGTTTCTTCTCTGAGCGACAGTGATGCTCACCCAGTTATGCAAATCGAGCTTCAAACACCACTCCTAGGATCACTCTTTCTGTAACAGACATGTGCTGGAGCTCGCTTGTATTGACTGATGACAGACGACTGGTGAATTTTCTGAAATTTTTTGAGCTGGTTAAATATCAAATAAAATCATCTAATTGTTAGAAGTTAAATTATATTAACTTACAACTAAATGAATTACACCAAAGGAAAGATAACACATTAAAAACCCTCATGTCCTAGCTCTTTTATTACATTTTCTATCTCAGTGCTCTTGAGATGTATTTCTACTCACGGTGTCCTTAGGGCAGAGATCTGAATGGTGTGCGGCTGCATGTCTCTTTCCCTCCTGCTTTCTGTGAGGCTACACTGGTAGCCTGAAATTTGCCATGGAGGGAGTATTTTCACCATGAACATTGGCAAACATTACTTGTCAGAGCTTAATTTATTGCTTCGATAGTTGCCTAGCCTTAAGAAAGTATTGGAGAAAATGCTAACAGTGTAGATTAACTTTAAATGTGTACCATGCCTTTAGCTATTATGGTGAGAATAGCTAAAAAAATTGAGGAAGGAGACTTCTCATATTCCAAAACTCTAAAACCATTTAGCAAGGAAGAAGATCATGTCACTGACCAGTGAGAGAAGTTCTGACATGCACCTTCATGACTGTACTTCTCTTTTGTTAATGTCGACAAAAATTTCCAGCCACGTTCATGCCAGAACTGAACTTCTTCATCAGCAGGAACACAGGGTACCTATGGATATAAGAATTTTCCCAAAATGAATAAAAACATACCATGGAAATCAATTTGATCTGTGGAGTTCACAATAAATAATATTGTATATGTTATTATTAATTGAATGCTGCGGTCTTTTATATGAGTAAAATTCAAAAAGAACTTTGTGTATGTATACCACAGGCATGCATGCCTGCACGCACACACACACTTCTTTAGTTTTGGAGAGCTGGTGTGTTGGTCAGATTGTATTGCTTTGACCAAAATACCTGACAAGAACAATCTAGAAAAGGAAATATTTTGGCTCATGGTCTCAGAGGTTCAGTCCGTGGTCAGCTGGCTCCAAGGCAGAAACATTATGGTGGAAGTGTGTGTGTGTGGGAGACCCGCTCAGCCCACAGCAGCTGAGAAGCAGAGAGAGAATGAAAGACAGAGAGAGAGAGACAGAGAGACAGAGAGACAGAGACAGAGGGAGACAGAGAGAGAGAGAGAGAGACAGACAGAGAGACAGAGAGAGAAAGACAGAGAGAGAGAAAGAGACAGAGAGAGAGACACAGAGAAAGAGAGAGACAGAGACAGAAACAGAGTCAGAGACAGAGGGAGACAGAGAGACAGACAGAGAGACAAAGAGAGAGAAAGAGACAGAGAGATAGAGAGATAGAGAGATACAGAGAGAGAGAGAGAGAGAGAGAGAGAGAGAGAGAGAGAGGATTAACCCACGATGAGATCAGAGTCTCCATTATCCAGTCTTTTCACCTCTAAATATTGCTGCATTGCTGAACACATAAGCTTTGGCGGGGGTGCCCCAGATCCAAACCATAATAGCTGGTTATTAAACATTTACCATTCCATGGAGCCTTTGCTCACCACCCCACTATATCCACTACCAGGGGCTGTTGCTGCTCCGTTTTACATCTCTCTCAGAGCTGCCCCATCCTCCCATAGCAAGGACTGCTACCTTAGTCCAATCATCTTTCAAATGTTAGACTCTCAGTGGCCTCCTCATGGCCACTCTTGTCCCCTCCAGTCTTTCTGAATTTCAAATGCAATCATTCATCTTTTTTTTTCCCGAGGAACATTTTACCGAGAGCCAACTGTGAGTGTGACTCCAGGGGCTGATAGAAGCAGCATGGTTGAAACAGACAGAAATCCCCATCTTTACCAAGTTTACACTCTGGAGAATTAGACACGATTAAGTTCTAGAAAGAAAAACAGAGCAGGGATGAATCCCAGAGAAGGCAAGTGAGAGGGATATGTCAAAAGTAATGGAAGTTGCACAGTATGGCCACGTGCTATGGTCTCAGGGACTGGCATCCTGCTCTACTTCCTAGTGACATCCCGAACCCACTGTCTCATCCTGCCTGATCTTGTGGGTCTCCCCAGCCCCACACTGTGACATCTTTCCCTCTTCCCCCATCCAAATCCCCACTGAGCCATTAGAACCAGCCAAGGTGAGAGCCTCAGGCTTATAGTTTGCTTGAGGAAAGAATTTGAATAAAAATCTGCAGCCTTAGTCTCATTTCAAGTAATTTTTTTTTACCCAACAGTGAGTGCTAGAGGGGAAATGTCTCAAGTTGACTAACGTGACGAACTTGTCACTGCAAGTGCATATATTTTAAACAAAGGAGGTGGAATTTTATTAGGTTGCATGTCTATGTCACCGAAGTTGTGACTTATGCAAAAGGGTCTTTATTTAAAAGCTGTTCCCACCTGTTATTAGTAGATCAGCAAGGGCCAGAGAGCCTGGACTTGTCCTGGCCAGGGAGAAGAAGGGGAGATGTACTAGTCTTTTTATTTTTCCTGTAACAAATCACCACAACCTAATGGCTTACTACACAAATTCATTACCCACAGTTCTGTAGATCAGAAGGATCTAGAATGTCCCCTAAAGTCTCGTGTTGAAAGCATGGTCACCCAGGCAACAAGGCGGGGCTCAGAGGTGGGGTTTTAGACAGTGATTGGATCCTGAGGGCTCTGGCCTTATCGCTGGATTTGTCCATTGATAGCTCAATGGACTCCTGGGAGGTATGACTTACTTTCAGGCAGTTGGCCACTGGGGAGATGCCCTGGAAGGATTTATCTTCTCCGTTAGCCTCTTTCTTGCTTTCTCTCTGCTTCCTGACTGCCATGAGCTGACAGCTTTCCTGCACCACACCCTTCCATCATGATGTGCAGCCTCACCTCGGGCCCAAAGTGATAGAGCCAGACAGCTATGGACTGAACCTCTGAAACCATAAGTAAAAATAAACCTTTCCTCCTCTAAGTTGCTCTTGTCAGGTATATATATATATATATAGCGACAAAAAGCTAACTAACATTGCATGTCTGGATTCTCTTCTCAGGACGCCAGAATCACGGTATTAGCCAGTGGGGGCTCTCATGTGGAGGCTCCGGGGAAGGATCCTCTGCCAGGGTCACTGAGTTGTTGGGAGAAATTAGTTCTGGGTAGTAATAGAAATGGAATTCTCAGTCTTTAGAGGCCTCTACATTTTTGGCTTATGATTATCTCTGTCTTCAAAGTCAGCAGTGGTCTATGGAAATATTTTTAGGCTTCAAATCTCTCGGACTTTCTTTGTCATGGTGCATACGTATGTTGGAAAAGAATTTCCAAAACACAGAGTCAAGGCGTATGCAGATTTTATTATCAGGAGAACACTTGCTTTTGCCCTGGTGCTGGGGTGGGAAGCCCTGACTGGAATCACAAGACTGCCCCTGAGGGGGAGGGAGAGCGGCGAGCTCTGGGGAGAGGCTCGACATTGCTCCCAGGAGACCTTGCTGAGGCCGAGTGGGCACCCTCTTTATAGCCCACTTTGCTAAGCCGGCAGCACAGGTCCCCTGGGTTTTTCTTTGACCCAGGGCCCTCAAGGACAGGAAGGGGTTATGTTATGCTGTTTGTGATGTAGCTGGACTTGGGATCAGGGCATGTCCTTGAAGTTGTAGCATAGCAGGTGGAGACTGACTGGGGCTGTGGTCACTAATTGTTCTCAGGGCTCCCTGAAGCCCTTCCTCGCTGTCTCCTCTCTCTCCTGGCTCCCTGAAGTCCCCTCTTTGCTGCCTCCCAAGATTAAGCAAGGCCCCACAGTCTTCTGCTATTTTTAAATGTTGTTAGTACATTGGGCTCACCAAGATAATCCTCTGTAATCTCCATCTTAAGGTCATTTTGTTAGTAGCCTTGATTACATCTGCAAAGCCCTTTTTGCTCTATAATGTAACATTTAATGGCATAACTCCAGGTGTCAAAATGATGGGCACCTAAATTCTGCCCTCAAGTCCACAATCCACACCACCCCTCATGCCTCCTGCAGTCCTCAGAACTGCTGAGACGCCTCACAGCATCAACTCCAAGTCCAGAGCTCATGGGCTCAAACGTTCTCAGTCTCATCATCCAAATCAGGTGCAGACGAGGAATACATGATACAACTCTCGCACACGCTTATTCCCCATCCACATACTTGTGACCCTAAAGAGACAAGTTACCTGCCCTCGGTTTATGGAGGTGGAACAGGCACAGGTTATCAATTGCATTCGCAGGAATGGCATGGAAGGAAGGAAGTGGAAAGTAGAAGTCACCAATCCAAAGCAATTTTGGAATCCAATCAGGCAAACTCTGCTGACTGTCAAGGCCTGGGAATAGCGGTCCATGGCTCTCTTCTCTGCCCTCTGGGCTCCCTCGTGCCCCATCATCTTTCCTTTTTGGGAAAGGTAGCACTGTTTTCACCTGAACACTTTTAACCACTCGATTCCTACCAATAGAAGGTCTGGAGTAAAAAAAAAAATAAAAATAAAAATAACTCTGTATTTTCTCCTCTCTCTGTCCCTTTTGGTCCAAACTGGAAGTGCCTCTGCTGATCCAAAAGTCTCAGGAACCTTGTGGGCCTCCAGGAATGCCACAAGATTCTTCAGTCACAAATCCGACATCCCAGCATGCAATTGTCTCTTTAAAATTGTGATCTTCGAGTTTCCCCTTTAAAACATTTTCTTTTCTTTTGTAACATTTTAGTCCATAAACCAATAAGTAAAATGAGAACACAGGTGTTCATTTGTTCTAAGTAAACTTGATCTCTGAGAATCTGATTTTAGGAAAATAACAGGAAAGGAAGTAATTTCATTCTCTTTACTCTCATGGTTGCAGAATTTGGACGCTCCTGCAGCTACAAAGCCCTCTAGTTCATTTGCTATTTGCTTTTCACAACTGTGGAGCATTTCATACTATCAATGAGAATATTACAAAATATCTTTCGCATTCCACTTTGAGAACTGCTGGCTGAAGATAAATGGGAAAATACCCCATATATGAGTTAGGTAGACATGAAGTAGATTTATCCATGAATCAATACCATGAAATTTGAAATGAGTGGAAAATGGGCCACTCATTAAACACAGCAGGTCACAATAGACAAAAAGAAAAAGAAATAAAGCAAACCAAGAGGCACCTAATATTGAGGAAGCATGTCATGATAAAGAAAAAGGCAATAAAGTTTAACAGAGAAATTAGCAATAAAGTGAGAAATTGAACAGAATAACAAGAAAAACAATCACAATCATCGAGGATGAGACATCACGGTTATAAGCAATATTTTATTTTATTTTACTGGGGATTGAACCCAGGGGCCTTCTACCTCAAAGCTACACCTTCAGCCCTTTTTATTTTTATTTATTTTTTATCTTGAAACAGGCTCTCACTAGGTTGCTGAGGGCCTCCCTAGGTTGTGGAGGCTGACCTTGAACCTGTGATCCTCTTGTCTCAGCCTCCCAAGTTCTGGGATTACAAGTATGTGCCACTGTATCTGGCTGTAATATTTTAAAGAGAGTCTAACTTTCTCATTTTGAACTTTAACAGAAAGTCTTTGAAACTGAGAAATATTGGAGAAGAAAATAATTTAGAGATTAATAAAATATTAGTCTTAATGGAAAACACAACAGTAAGTGTTGGGATATCAGCAAACTGGTAATAAACTGAGTGTGTGTATGCACGTATGTACACTTATATAAATATGATCTGGTATTCATATGCATACATATACATGCATAACCTCCAAATGCTTGATTGTTATTTACCTCGTGCACTTGAGCTAAAATTTGCACTTGGGGAGCTGGCGTAGTGGCTCACGCCTCTAATCCCAGTATTTGGGAAGTGGAGACAGGAAGATCGCAGGTTTGAGGCCAGCCTCAGCAATTTAGTGAGACTCTCAGCAACTTAGTGAGACCCTGTTTCAAAATAAAAAATAAAATAGAGCTGGGCGTGTAGCTTGGAGGTAGAATACCCTGGGTTCAATCCCTAGTACATGCCCCGCCCCCAAATAAATCTGCACAGGGCCACAGAATAAAAGCAAAAAGCCCATCATTTGGGAGAGCCTTCAAATTACAGTGCTGAGATGATCCCAAAATGTTAATTTCTCAGATACCAACATTCCAATCGCTAGGGTTTCCCAGTTTTGTGACAGATGATCATGGAGAATACTGGGTGAATTAGGCTAATGTGTGGATTTGTCTTATCTTTAGTATAAAAAATACTCTTCTGAATTACTTATGTATTGGTGTGTGTGTGTGTGTGTGTGTGTGTGTGTGTGTGTACGTGTGTGTGTGTGTGTGTGTGTGTGTGTGTGTGTGTGTGTGTGTGTGTGTGTGTGTGTGTGTGTGTGTGTGTGTGTGTGTGCATGTGTGTGTGTATGTGTGTGTGAAAGATATCCCTGGCAGAGAAGAATGGGTTTCACAGCCTATCCCTCCCCATCTGGTAAGGCTATTTCCTTTCAAGCCTGCTGAGGAGGAGGATCAACTGCCAGGAGCCCAGAGGCTGTGTGGATCAATTCGTATCCGTCCAGACTCAGCATCAGCTGAGGAGGAGAAGGCCAAATAGAAAAGGGTTAGAGTAGATGGCGTTCAGGGGGATGGAGGAGTCTGCAGAAGAGCACACAGATTTTGTGCTGCTGTACATATGGTGAATGCCATGAGCAGTGGGCCAAATGATGGTCCCCCAAAGTTGTATCCAACTGGATGCTGCCAATGTGACCTTAATTTGGAAAAGGGTCTTTGCAGACAAGATCAGGTTATAGATCTCAAGACATAACCATTCTGACTTAAGGCAGGCACTGAATGAATGATTAAGCATCCTCACCAGAGAAGGGAAGAAAACAGGCCTGGGGAGATGACGGCGTGAAGACGGAAGCAGAGATCAGAGGGAGGCATCTTCAAACTCAGGAGCACCAAGGGTTGCCAATAGCAACCAGAAGCTAAGAGAAAGACCTGGACCAGATTCCCCTCAGAGCCTCCAGAAGAAGCCAGCCCTGCACACACCTTGATGTCCGACTTCTGGTCTCCAGGGCTGTGAGAGAATAAATATCTATTGTCCTAAGCCACCCAGTTTGTGGAAAATTGGGACAGTAGCCCTGGGAAATAATCGATCCTGTTTAGAGTAGGGTGGGGCCATTGGAAATAATCGATCGTGTTTAGAGTAGGGTGGGGCCAGGAGGAGAATGAGAGAGAGAAGAAAAGGAAACAGAGTCGGAGAAGAGAGCCCACCCTTTAAAAGAGATCATAGTGAATGTATTTCTTTTCTTTTCTTTTTTTATGTTCATTTATTGGTGCATTGTAATTATACATTTTGATATATGTCAGGGTATGAACATCATACATGCACACATTGCACATTTAGCCCTCCCTCCAATCCCACCCTATTCCCTCTCCCTTCCCTCCCTTTCATTTCTTGTTAGCATCATCTCAGTCTATTTTGCATTGATAGAATACCACAGACCACTTACTTATAAACAAGAGAAGATTATTTCTCGTGGTTCTGGAGGCCAGGAAGTCCAGGACGAGGGGCCGGCATCTGGCCAGGCCCTTCCCGCTGCATCACAAGACAGTGGGAGGCATCGCAAGGAAGAAGGTCAGAGCGAGGGGAAGGGGGCAGGAGATCATGCTTGCACAATCACAGTTACCCATTCCCGAGGGAGGAGTCCACCTTAACCCCTGCCACCCGGTCCGCCTCCCAGCACTGTCGCATTGGAGATTGAGTTTCCAACACATGCTTTGACTGGGGCACTTGGGATTTGACAGCTCATAGAAGAGTTATAAAGATGCTTGCTATCGCCAGGCGTGGTGGCGCACACTTGTAATCCCAGTACTGGGGATGCTGAGACACATAGATCGCAGGTTCAAGGCCAGCCTCAGCTACTTAGGAAGACCCTGTTTCAAAGCAAAGAATAAAAAATAGGGCTGGGGATGTAGCTCGGAGATAGAATGCCCCTGGGTTCCATCCCTGGTACCACACACAAACACACACAAAAAGATGCTTGCTATCAAGGAACCTACATTCTGTTTTGAATGTCACCTTATCCTAAAGTGAGGACCAAAATATGCCACTTCACCGGAATCGCATCACAGGGACCTGGCTGTGATTCTGACGGCAGGTGCACTCCTTAGATGCACTCCTGGCTGCTTCCCGCAGAATTATCATCAGTCTAGAGCCAAAGTGACCCGGCCCAACAGCACAAGCTGACCCAGCTGGGCCTGGAGACTTGTGGGTAGCCCAGCAGAGCTACCAGAAAACCATGAAGATGATCCGGGCTGGGCACAACAATGCTTTGAAGGACAGGCTGCTGGGTCTGCATGTGACAGAAGAGTACTCAAAAGAATAGAATGGGACGTAGAAGGGACTTAGAAGGGAAGAAGAAGAAATCTTTAGATGGACAAAGAAGGTGACCTAACTGAGGGAGTTGGGAGGGGGGTGGAGGGAAACACACTATAGCACATGATGTACACACACAAACCTATAAGACTCAATCAGTATCCGGAGCATGAAAGGGAGGGAAGGGGGAGGGAATAGGGTGGGATTGGAGGGAGGGCTAAATGTGCAATGTGTGCATGTATGATGTTCATACCCTGACATATATCAGATGTCCATCAACAGATGAATGGATCACAAAATTATGGGAAATACACACAATGGAATTCTACTCAGCAATAAAGAAGAACAAAATAACAGCATTTGCAAGAAAATGGAAAGATCTGGAGAGCATTATGTTAAGCGAGATTAGCCAATCACACAAAATGAAGGGTCATATGTTTTCACTAATATGCGCAATATAGGGAG
>PVJS01031274.1:0-23514 GCA_004027185.1 Glis glis | reverse complement strand
TCTCTCTCTCTCTCTCTCTACCTAGTGAGGCCCTCCGCAACTTCGTGAGACCCGGTTTCAAAATAAAGTATAAAAAAAAAACAGGGCCAGGGGTGTAGCGCGGAGGTAGAACGCCCCTGGGTTCAATCCCCGGTACCAGAAAAAAAAAAAAAAAGAAAAAGATAATGCTTATGGCTTAACCTTATACATTTCTGAAATTATCTTCAGTTCAGATCACACCCTGCCACAGAAGCCACATTAGAATGTTCTGCCAGGTGTGGTGGCGCATGCTTGTAATCCCAGTACTAGGGAGGCTGAGACAGGAGGATCGCAGGTTCGCGGCCAGCCTCAGCAGCTTAGTGAGACCCTCTGCAACCTAGCAAGACCCTGTTTCAAAATAAAAAAATAAAATAGGGCTGGGGGTGCAGCTCAGAGGTAGAACACCCTTGGGTTCCATCCCCAGTACCACAAAAAAAAAAAAAAAAAGAAGTTCTGCTGCACATGGTTGGGTTAGGGCTTGAGGTGGATGTTTATACCCTGAGTCACAGGCCAAGATTTCTTTCCCAAGGAAAGAAAGACTACACTTTTGGCTTCATTAAGTTTAACCACAGAACAGATTTTTTAAAAAAGATATTTCACTGCAAAGTATGGGTGGAAGCAGGAAAAACAAACGACTAATGAGAACATGTTTATTGTTATAAAGTGATGGAAACGGACTTGAATGTCAGCACGGTTAGGGAAGCCAGTCACAGAGAGCCTAACCTTGTTTTTCCTTGTGTGCCATGTTGGAATTCGGACTCCTCGGTCCCCATCCCAGAACTGCTGTGGGATCCCCCACCGGCTGGCCAGGCCAGCCCCTCTTTTTCCTCTCTCAGCGCTTGCCTGCAAGGCTGATGTACAGAATGTCTTGTCATGTGCTGTGTACTTACTGGGTGCAAGACCCCCCGGATGCACAGTTGAAGTGGCCACAGGTGCTGCTGCCAGAAACTTCACTCCAGTTGCAAGACTAATGCATGGGCAAGGTCTAAGGTCTAAGGTCTAAGGTCTAAGGTGCATGGGCAAGGTCTAAGGTGCAGGGTGCAGGCTCTACGGGAGGACAGACTCCTTAGGACCCCGTGGTGGCATTACAGTGCTCCTCTCTCTCCAGGGCTCGCTCTGGTCTCTTTGCTTCCCTGTGGAGTTCAGATACTAATGGTGTGCTTGGTCACCAGTGGCTGAATGCTCTTGAGAACCAGGCCTGTGCCAAGCACTTTGCAGGCTGATTCATTCTCTCCTTTGAAGATGCTTGTATTGTCCCCCCCACCTTTGGGGGGAACTGGGATTTAGCCCAGGAGCATTCTACCTCTGTGCTACACCACCAGCCCTTTTTATTTTTTATTTTGAAACAGGGTCTCACTAAGTTGGTGAGGTTGGCCTTGAACCTGTGATCCTCCTGTCTCAGCCTCCCAAGTACTGGGATTAGTGGCATGCACCATCACACCCGGCTTGTGTTGTCCCCTTTTGATGAGGAAACAAGCCTAGGAAGGTTGAATAACTTCTCAAATGCCTTATAGCTAGAAATGGCAGAGTCAGAGATGGAAGCTAGACCCACATGCCAATGTACTTGACCTAGACATGAGAGTGTCTTTTGACCTTTGAAGTCACACAGGAGGATTGGGAGGAGTGAGCTTCCAAAGAGAGCAAAGTCCTAGTCCAAGGAACTGTCACACTTACCCCGACTAGCTTGCCAGCTGTGGAATGGGCTGAAGCCGCCCCTGGGAGACAGCTATATGTGCTACTTCTCTCTGCAGTAACAATTTGTTTCTTGCCAGATACAGTTGTAGCATGACTGATGGACCCAGGGTTTGCAGGGAGAGGGCAGTACTGTCCCAAGGTCAGTGTGCTGATGGGCCCTGGCCTTCCAGTGAGCATGCTTAGCTTCTCCCTAGGCTCTGGTATCTCATGTCTCTCCCAGGAACCGTTGTCTCCTGCCCCCCAGGCTCTGTTCACAGGGCGGGTCCTTTTCAACAGGAGGGGAACAGGTGCCTGGTGACTTCAAGGCTGTGGGCTGTGTTGACATCTGGAATGAGGACTTGAGATCAGAGAACCTGGTCATTTAAAGCTATTGTTTTTTATTTTTTTCTTTGGCACCGGAGATTGAACTGGGGGGCATTCTACGTCTAAGCTACACCCACAGCCTGCTTTTTTTTTTTTATGGCACTGGGGATTGAACCCAGGGGCATTCTACCTCCAAGCTACACCCCTAGCCCTATTTTATTTTTATTTTGAAACAGGGTTTCGCTAGGTCGCTGAAAGTCCTCAAACCTGTGATCTTCCTGTCCCAGGCGTATGCCACCATGCCTGGCTTAAGCTAATGTTTCTGCCCTCGCCGAAACCATTCCCAGGGTGGCATCTTTGTTCTAGGATGCCCTTGTGTTTGAACAGTTTTCCAGAGAGGGTTTGTGAGTGTTGTTTCTGCAACAGGTGATCCAGGGCAGTGAGCTACCCACATGTCACAGGCACCCACCTATATTTCCTAAGACAGCAGAGTGGGCCGTGGACGTTCTCAGATTGCCAGGCCCTCCTTACACTCTCCACGGGGCATGCTTGAGCCTGCCTCGCTCACTTGTCACGCTCTGCATGGTCCATGTGTGGATCTGGGGACCCGCAGGTTTACCATGAGCCTGTCAGAAGATTCAGCTGCCAAACACGGGCCATGTGCTCAGGGCCCAGTCAGACCATGAGGGTCACTGTGCCAGCCCTGCTTTCCTCTGTGCAGATCACACCACACCCAGACGACTGTCTTCCTCTGGGGGCTGTGTTTAAAACATGTTGACGGCCGGGCGTGGTGGTGCACGCTTGTAATCCCAGTACTTTGGGAGGCGGAGACCGGAGGATCCGGGTTCGCGGCCAGCCTCAGCGCGCATGCGCGCGCACGATCGATCAATGGATAGATCGATCGGTCTGTCTCTCTCTGTCTCTCTCTCTCTCTCTCTCTCTGTCCCTCTCACTCTCTCTCTCTCTCTCTCTCTACCTAGTGAGGCCCTCCTCAACTTCGTGAGACCCGGTTTCAAAAATAAAGCATTAAAAAATAGGGCCGGGGGCGTAGCGCAGAGGTAGAACGCCCCTGCGTTCAATCCCCGGTACCGCAAAAAAAAAAAAAAATAAAAAATAAAATAAAACATGTTGACAGAGTGCAGAGGCAGGTGAGTGGGTGGTGCCAGACTTGGAAACCCCATCCTCTTGCCACTGCGCGGAGTCCAGGAGCAGAGACCTCCATTCAGACTGTCCAGCGTCTTTACTTTGTTGTAGAAAAGAATTTAAAGGCACATCAGGTATGAGTAGCAAAGCAAGAGGTTTTTTTATAAAGTGGAAAATGCACACTAAAGAACGTGAGTGTGGGTAATCTCAGAGATAGTGAGTCGCCCCATCTTGGTCTGGGGTTTTATGGAGGGACAGCAGCTGGGGGCTGAACTGGAGGTAGAGTCAGAGCGGAGTCATGTGCTTTTGTGCCAGTTTTCTGATCATGCCATGGCCTATCTCATTAGCATCTTAACCCTCCACCCATGTGTGGGCCTCTTATAGTGAGGCGAGGGTCATTTCCCTATCACCACAACCTCTAATGCATATACTGCCTAAAGGAGTAGTTTCTCCAGATGCCTTAAGCTTATCTTGTAGTTTTGTTGCTTTTTCAGCCAATCAGCAAGCTGCGGGCAAGGACTCAGGTGGGAGGACACTGGCTGGGTTGTCTAGAAGAGGTTTGTTCTGCATTCTAACACTTTATGAATATTCCTCTTTTAGACACAGAGTGCTTTATTTCTTAATTCCTATCTCACTCTTGGGAGGCACTATGAGCAGAAGCATGTTAACTGAATTTGACTGTCATTGTAGAAGTGGGAATAGACCCTTCTGTCTGGCCCGGGGGATGCATGAGGGTAGCCACAGAGAGGCGGTTTGGAGTCCCAGGTAGGAAAGAATTTCCTAACAAGGAGTACAGCTCAGCAGCGGAGCAGGCTGCCGATGCGGCAGTGTGTGTGTGTGTGTGTGTGAGGCCTTGTACCCACATGGTGGGTCCCAGAGAAAAGATCCCTGTCCTGGATGGGAGGTTGGTCTTGAACCCCTGGGATCCCTTCCAAACTTCAAGTGCCACGTATTTCCTGTCTGTTTTCCTCCCTAGTAACCCACTGGTACTTTTGTCCCGCAGTAGCCCTTCTGAGCCTGTCTTCTGTGGTTCTCAGCAGTGCGTCTTCTAAGCTGCACTTGTATTTGGCCACTGTGACGATGAGCTCTACCCGTACACCCTCGTTTTGTTTGCCAAGCACGGCTTGCTTCGAGCTGGTGTGTGGGAAATCTTTCCCTGGCTCCCGTGGTTTCCCGTGGAGCCACCTTCCCGTTGGGGTAGGGAGCTTCTTCAGAAGCCCAGGGACAGGCTGGGGAGGTGGGGCACAGGGAGGATGAAAGCCTGATCGCAGTTCTCTAAGGGACCTTCCTTTGTCAGATCTTGCAGCCAATGAGTATGATCCTTCCAACCCCAAGAAACCAAATTGCCCCACAGGCTGGAGACTCCTGTCCTCAAACTAGAGAAATCAAGTCCTTCCTGGCCATTTGTTTCTCTCTCCCACACGCCCTCCGGGGCCAGCTGTTGGAGGCAAACAAGCCAGCAAGTCTGTCTTCACTCTTGGGTGGGGCCAGTTTTTATTTATTTTCTCAAAGACTGGGAAGGGTTGTTCTTCACTCTCAGTTCCTGCTTTCCTTTATTTTTTTGGACGACTGAGAGGTTAGATCAAGAAACCAAGGGGAATAAAGGCAATAAATCTGCTAGTTTTAAAGAAGAGGGAGAGATGAGGGATGAGAGTCTGGCGGAGTAGCAGGGTCAAGAGAAGGGTTATGATAACTGGGCCTTGAGCCTATATATTTTTAGGCACATGGGAAGGAACCGGAGAGAGACTGGCTGATGGAATGTTCTCCAAAGAGGGTGGGATTTGCGGGGCTGTTTCCTCGGGGAGGGAGGAGCCCTCTTTCCTTTGGGACAGTGAGTTTGTTTAGGATGGAAAGGAGGGTACTGACTGAAAGGCATCCTCGCTGGGACTGTGGACCTGTCACTGAGAGAGACTTGAAACAGATGGGGAGGGGGTCCTGTTACCTGTCTCTCTGAGTGATGGAAAAAGTCGAGGCCATCTGAGTGAGTGTGGGACTGGGGGTTTGAAGGCTGAAACAGACCTGGTGGTGAACTGGGTAGATTTGACCAGCAAACACAGAAAAGTTGAGTGAATCACAGTCTTGGCCAGATGCCGGGTATCTTGCTGGAGTCCAGAGAGCTTCCGTCCTGCCCTCCTGGCCTTTTTATCTGAGGGTTAGCCTCTGTCACTTTGAAAGAGATTGGCTTTGTTTACATGTTGTTTTTACTCAGAGACGGGAGGAAAAGTTTAGCTAAATAGATCTTTTTTTTTCTCTTAAAAATTCTATTTTATAAAGAGAATATATTCAACATAAAAACTTAGGGAATGTGAGTAAGCAAAAAGGACATAAACATCACCCATAACCCTACAATCCAAAGATAAGATTGTGTGCTTCTGAATTATAGACATAAGTAAGAGTTTCTTGGCTCCATGGAAATACTGATGATGATGAGTATAATTATTGACCGTTTGTTTACTACATACCAGGGACTGGGCTGGGTGCTCCCTGTGTCATTTTGTCTAATTCTCTCAACAGCTGTATTTTATCAGCACTGTTATTAGCTCACTCTTATAGTTGAGGAAACTGAGACTGGCAAAGATTAGGAAACTTGCCCAAGGTCACAAATATAAGATGGACAGGCATGGGGCTAAGCCCAGATTTACCAGTCACTAAAGCCCAAGCAGGTACCTGCCGTGTGGAACTGCTGACAAATAAAGGGATATTGATGTGTGGTATTTCTAGCATGTTCTAACAGTCAGAATCTTCATGAGCTTTATTATGTTTATATGACATTCTGAGCAAATCAAGCCTTCTTTAAAAGAAAAATTCATTGACGTATAATTGATATACATAAACTACATACACAGAGAGAGAGAGAGAGAGAGAGAGAGAGGAGGAGGAAGAAGGAGGGCTGGGGGGTATGGCTTGGAGGAAGAATGTCTCTGGGTTCAATCCCTAGTACCAAAAACAAAACAAAAAAATGTGTACTGTTTGACAAATCTTGACATATATATAAACTTAAGAAACCATCACCACAACCAAGACAATTAATATATTCTTCACCCCCCAAAGTGTATTTGTGCCCCTTTTTACCTCTCCCATTACCCAGGGCAACCATGAATTTGCTTTCATTGCACATTAGACGATGTGTGATGAAATGTGCAAGGTGCAATGAGGCCTGGCTTATTTCACTCAGCACAATTATTTTGAGACGTGGCCATGCTGTTGAGTTTTGTTGCTCAGTAGTATTCCATTGCGTATATCCAGCAATTTATTGTTGCTGGACGTTGGGGTTATGTCCTATTATCAGAGCTGCTATAAGTATTTGTGTTTGTGTCTTTCATGGACATGTGCTTTCATTTCTCTTGGGTCAATACCTGGAGTGGGGTGACTGGGTCACATGATAGCTGTTCAGCTTTCTAAGAAACTGCCCAGCTGTTTTCCAGAGTAACTTGTATCATTTTTACGTTCCTTCCAGCAGTGTGTGAGGGTTTCAGTTTCTATATATCAACATTTGTTGCCTTTGGTCTTTTTAATTTTAGCCATTTTAATAGGCATGCAGTAGAATCTCAGTGTGGTTTTTAATTAATGCAGGGCTTTTAAACTGTTTGCTGTGCAATAACTCATATTCTCTGTAACAATTGTGGAGCTTCATCCATCAAGTAGGAAAAGGAGAAGAAATGTAAAAGTTATTACTAGTCTAAGAATAATTTTAGATTCCCTTTATAGTCCATTTTATATCTCAAGTACTGTGTGTGTGTGTGTGTGTGTGTGTGTGTGTGTGTGTGTGTTAGTTACTAGGGATTGACCCCTGGGCATTCTACCTCTGAGCTACACCCCCAGGCCTCTATTTTTTGTTTGAAACAGGTCTTGCTAGGTTGCTCAGAGTTTCACTAAGTTGCTGAGGCTGGCCTCCAACTTGTGATCCTCCTTAGTATCCCAAGTACTTTTTAAATCACTATGTTTAAAAACCTAGCACCAACCCCGCAAAACAAGCTTAGTTCCATTTTACTGATGAAGAAACCGAGGCTGGGAGAATTGAGGGAACTGACTCAGGGTCCCATAGTTGGAGCAAGGCAAAGATTTGAACCTTGGACTCTTACCTCAGTGCCATGTTCCATTTGTAATTCAGTGATTTCCTTTAAAAATTTTTTTTTCCTTACCCATTTTTGCTTCCTGCCCCAAACATGGTTCTTCAAAATAGCTCTACCAGCCAAGCAGACAGTAAGGAGATTATTTCTAATGTAAACACTCTGTGGAGTCGTCACGTATGAAACCTCCGAGCCTGAAGGCCTGGTGAGTGAGTAACTGTCCTGACTCCTTCCTGCAGCCGGCCGCGGGCCAGGACTGCTAACACCATTTACAGAACAAGAGCCCGCGGGAGAGGAAACAGTTATGATCACGCTGCGCCGCGCGCCCACCGTGGGGCGCTTTCCTCTTCAGATGAGGCCTTCTGTTCAGCAAACATTTTGGGTTCAGCAGTCAATAGCTGAAAGCCTACCACGTGCCAGGGTCTTTCTGAACCATCTCATTTGTTACACACAGTTTCCTCTCCATGTAGGATGGTGGTCTATGACGGGGCAGTTCAGCATTGTGGGGAAGATACCAGCCATCTTGCCCTGGCTTCTCTGGCCTTTGCTAGTGGAGTGGGCTGGTGTGTCACTGAGCACCAATGTCCTCATCTGTAAGATGGCAATCCGCGTCCTACTTCACAAGGGCTGTGGTGAAGATTAAGTGGAATCATGGGTATGCTCAGTAAACTTTACTGTTTCACTGACAAGAAAGCTTTTAAGGTATTAAGTAAATTGGTCAAAGCCACACAGGTCACGAGGGGCAGCAGCAAAATTCAGATGCTGCCAGAAGGCATCCAAGTACCACATTGTCCCGTCTCCTTGCTGTCACCTCCCTTGTACGTCCCCACAAGACCATCAGGAAGATGGCTGGAAGAAATAGAGACTGAAAAAGTTACGTAACAGAGCCAGCACCCAAAGCCCAGCCTTGCAAAAGTAGTACTTATTAAAGACAGTTTATGCCGGGTGTGGTGGCGCACACTTGTAATCCCAGTACTTGGGAGGCTGAGACCGGAGGATCCAGGTTCACGGCCAGCCTCAGCTACTTAGTGAGACCTCTACAACTTAGTGAGACTCTGTTTCAAAATAAAGAAGAAAAAACAGGGCTGGGGGTGTAGCTCGGAGGTAGAATGCCCCTGGGTTCCATCCCCAGTACCGCAATAAAATAAAATAAAGACAGTTTAGAAAATAATGGGAAAAAGAAGAAAAAAGTACCCATCATCTCAAGCCAACTCCAGCCAAATTATGGTGTATTTTGTTTCAATCTCTCTTGTTATTTCCGGGCGTGGTGCCTCATGCTTGTAATCCCAGTACTTGGGAGGCTGAGACAGGAGGATCCGGGTTCGTGGCCAGCCTCAGCTACTTAGTGAGGCCCTCGGCAACTTAGACCCTGTTTCAAAATAAAGAATAAAAAGTAGGGCTGGGGGTGTAGCCCAGAGGTAGAATGCCCCTGGGTTCAATCCCTAGTACCACCAAAAAAAAAAAAAAAAAGTTATGCTTGCTTTTCTCTCTTTGTATTACTGGGGACTGAATCTAGGGGTGTTCTACCCCTGAGCTACACCCCCAGCCCTTTTTATTTTGAGACAGGGTCTTGCTAAGTTGCTCAGGCTTGGCGATCCTCCTGCCTCAGCCTCCTGAGTTGCCATGATTATAAGAATGTTTCACTGTGCCTAACAATAGATTGTAGAATAGCCTTTGCCTCCACACACACACAAACACACTGCCGATTGAACTGAGGGTCTCGCACATGCTAGGTAAATTCTCTACCACTGCACTACATCCTCAGCCCTTTGTTTCTTTATAGTTTATAATCATACTACAAATATAGTGCTGTATTTTTCACTTTATTATATATATATTTGCACATAATATCATACTTTTTATGACCATATTTTCTAATGGCAATAGAGGGGATATCTCGGTTTACTTACCTGTCCCCACATTGAAGATCTTCATGTCTTTTGCTTTTTCTTACTCATAATAAAAATATTGTCATGCATAATTCCATAATGCTCCTTGTGGATAGATTCCCCTGAAGTAGAGTCACAAAGTCAAGATACATACTTCTTAAAAAGATACTTTTAAAGTCAGGTTTACTGAGTGATAATCTACATGGCATGGAATTCGCCCTTTTTAAATGGAAAGTCTGACGGCCACCCCACAATTAAGATACAGATAATTTCCATTACCCCAGAAAGCTTCCTAGTGTGCCTTTATGTTTCCTTCACCCTTAGCCTTTGGCAACCACTGATCTGTTTTCTGTCCTATATTTTTGTCTTCCTGAACCACATGAATGGAATTAGTATGTTGCCTTTTGATCCAGGTTTTTTCACTTAACATAATGTTGGTGAGATTTCATCGGTGTTGTGTGTATCAGTAGGTTGTTCCTTTTTATTGCTGAATAGTATTCCATTGTATGGGCGTACTACAATGTGTCTATTCATCATTTGATGGATTTTGAGTTGTTTCCAGTTTTTGGTGATTATGTATAAAGCTGTTATAAATATTTGCATAGAGGTTTCTATATAAGCATAAATTTTCATTTATCTTGGGTAAATACCAAAGAGTGGGGTTGCTGGATTGGTAGTAAGTGTATATTTAAATGAATAAAAATCTGACAAACTGTTTCCTAACATTTTGTATTCTTAGCAGCAATTATGAGAGCTCCGATTGTTCCACATCCTTACCAGCACTTGGTATAATGAGGATTTGTTTGCCATTCACATTGCTATCTAATGGCTATCACAGTGTGTTTTTAACTTGTATTTCTTTAATGACTAATGATTCAGAGAATCGTTTCATGTGCTTATTTTTCCATTCATATCTCTTCTTTGGTAAACTGTTCAAATTTTTTGACCACTTTTTAAATTCAGTTTGTTTTCTTAGTGACCTAGAAGAGTTCTTTATATATTCTGGATACAAATCCTTTACCAGATTTCGACTTTTTATAAATATGTTCTTCCAGTCTGTGCCTTGTCATTCCAGTTTATTAACTGCGTTTTTCAAAAAGCAGTTTTTTACCTGGGCATGGTGGTAAACGCTTGAAGTCCAATTCATTGATTTTTCTCATCCTGTAGATCATCTAGTTTAAGAAATCTTTGCATATACCAAGCTCACAAAGGTTTTCTCCTGTTTCCTTCAGAAGTTTCATAGCTTTAGGCTATATTTAGGTCTATGATCAACTTGAGTAAATGTATATGGTGAGAGGTATGGGTTGAATTTCATCTTTTTGCATATGGCTGTCCAATTGTTCCAGTATCCTCTGTCAAGTTATTTATGTCTATTTATGACCTCTGTATCTGATCTCTGCATCTATCCTTTTGTTACCAATTTTTTGGGCAATCTACCTCCGAACTACACTTCCAGTCCCTTTTATTATTTATTTTGAAACAGGGTCTTGCTAAGTTGCTGAGGCTGGCCTCTAACCTGTGATCCTCCTGTCTCACCCTTCCAAGCACGGGATTACAGGCCTGTGCCACCACGCCCAGATGTTACCAATTTTTTACTCCAAACTGAGTCCGTCCTGGAATTGTGGAACCAATAACAAAACTGAGTGCCAATTGAGCAGTGAGGGAAGGTGTATTCTTATAGAAGTAGGGGAAACTCGCAAATCTACTTTGCCACCCATAGGGTTGGGGAGGTTATAGATATGAGATAAAAGAAGTGAGGGGGAGAGATGGGCTAATAAAGGGTAGGAGTAGTCATGTCTTCTGGGAGTGGGTGGAGATTTTCTGGGAATTCAGGTGCTACCTCTTTTTGCGCCTTTTACAGTTCTATCTGGTCATGTCATGACAGTTGTCAGCTGTGGTGCTGGGGAGTGTGTCGTTTAGCATGCGATGGAATTATAATGAAATTAGAAGTTGTGTGGTGATCACTCAGGCAGCCCTCTTAGATGCTAACAGTTATGGCTTGCTGGCCGAACAAGCAACTTCTGCTATGGGCATCCTGTCCTCAAAGATAATCAAGATTAGGGTGGGGTAGAAATTCTGCCAGGTCACCTAGGAAGTACAAGATTAGGGTAGGGTAACATTTTGTTAACATCACACTGACCAGATTCGTGCAGTTTTGCAATAAATCTTGATCTTAGATGATGAGTCCTCCAGCTTTGTTCTTTGGTCAGTCTCCATTCTTTATAATTCCATATAAATTTTTGAGTCAGCTTGTTATTTTCTCAAAAAGTCCTCTGGGCTCTTGATTGTAATTGTATGTTGATCAACTCAAATTCTGATACTGCACAAGTAAAAAGGACTTTATTTGGAGGTCTTAGAAATTGCAATTCTGGAGCCAGGCATGGTGACTTGAGCCAGGCGTGGTGGTGTGTGCCTGTAATCCCAGTACTTGGGAGGCTGAGACAGGAGGATCACAGGTTCAAAGCTAGCCTCAGCAACTTAGCAAGGCCCTCCATAACTTAGTGAAACACTGTTTCCAAATAAAAAATAAAATAGGTCTGTGGGTGTAGCTCAGAGGTAGAATACCCCTGGATTCAATCCCCAGCACTAACAAACAAACAAAAAATTTGCAATTCTGAAGACACAGGTTCAGATCGTTCTGAATCAGTGTTGTGAGTAAGCCAGATGAGCTCCTGGATGTTGAGAAAGATGCAGGGCCACATGAGGATAAACAATGAACAGAATGGAAAGTCCATAAAGCAAGAGTCCATCGTGCTGATAGGCATCTTGAGCCTCTGGGCACAGTGTAATTGTCTAGTCCTTTAGGCCGTTCAGGTCAATGCATATGCCTGTGGGTCTAAGGCTACAGCCTTCCCAGGCAGCAGCTGGAATCTTGCCTAGGCCCTGCCCCCTTTATGGCCTCTCACCTCCATTTAGAAATGCTCTCCTGGTGACTTTTATAATTTTCCTTTTATTTGCACAGTGTTGAATCTATAAATCAGTTCTTGGAGAAATGACGTCTCAACACTGGTGATTCTTCCAGTCATGAAAGTGATACCTCTTCCATTTGTTTTGGTCTCTTGTTTTCTTTAAGGTTCTTAATACACTTTGTCAAATTAAAGATTGATGTTCTACTTTTAAATTTTTTTTTTTGCGGTACTGGGGATTGAACCCAGGGACATTCTACCTCCGAGCTACACCCCCAGCCCTATTTTTTATTCTCTATTTTGAAACAGGGTCTCACGAAGTTGCGGAGGGCCTCACTAAGTAGCTGAGACTGGCCGCGAACCCCGATCCTCTGGTCTCAGCCTCCCAAGTACTGGGATTACAAGCGTGCGCCACCACGCCCGGCTGATCTTCTACTTTATTGGTACAGTGTTTAGCACATGGCCTTGCCCTTGTGGCTAATAGATCCACATTTCTCCTGCAAAAAAATGCTACTGGTTAAAATTCTCTCTTGATTGGGCTTTGTCTCCCAAGCTTCTTGCCTCTTTACTTCCACACTCCATGGCTTATAATGCATTGTTTTATTTGTTTGGAAGTTTTTAACTCTTTATCAAAATACATTATACACACAGAAAACTGTATGTTAAGAGTACACCAAGGATTGAACCCGGGGGCATTTTACCTCCAAGCTACACCCCATGGCCCCTTTTGTTCTTCATTTTATTTTTTTGGTACTGGGGATTGAACCCAGGGGCATTCTACTTCCGAACTATACCCCCCCCCGCCCTATTTTATTTTTATTTTGAAACAGGGTCTTGCTAGGTTGATGAGAGTCTCACTACTTGTTGAGGCTGACCTTGAACTTGCGATCCTCCTGTCTCAGCCTCCCAAGTACTGGGATTACAAGTGTTTACCACCATGCCTGGCTTTGTTCTTTATTTTGAAACAAGGTCTCACTAAATTGCTGAGGCTCTCACTAAGTTGCTGAGGCTGGCCTAGAACCTCTGATCCTCCTGTCTCAGCCTCCCAAGTACTAGGATTACAGGCATGTGCCACCACATTCAGCTAAGAGTATACATCTTGATAAATGTTCATGAGATGACATTATCAGGTCCAGCAACCCTCCTTGTGATTTTTTCCAGTCCTGTCAAAAGAAACCATTGTCCCAACTTATTTACCATGAATAGTTTTGTTGCAGGTTTGCTGTAAGGGACCTCCAGGCCCCTAAAGGTGCCCAACTCCTTGTCCTTTCCCTTCTGTGTTTTTGCTAGTGCCTAAAATACCCATAGCAGCCGGGTATGGTAGTGTACACCTGTAATCCCAGTACTTGGGAAGCTGAGACAGGAGGATCACAGTTTGAAGCCAGCATCAGCAATTTAATGAGACACTCAGCAATTTAGCAAGACCCTGTTTCAAAATAAATAAAATAAAAAGGGCTGGGTTTAGCTCAAAGGTAGAATGCCTGGTACCAAAAAACAAAACAAACCATAAAAAACAGCCCACTGCTTCTCTGCCTTCTCCCTCCTCATTTCTTCTTCTAGCTTCCTTGAAGTGTCTTCATCTTGCTAGCTCAGCTAAAATTTTCTCACCCAGGAAGCCCTTCCCCCTCCTCCCCCTCTCCCTGACTTCCACTGACTGTGTTAGTCTTCATTGATGCGCTTACTATCGCGTGTTGAAGTTGCTATTTCCATTTGACTGTGAGCTCTCTGAGACCGGGAGCAAGCTTTCTTTATTGTAGACTCAGGGCCTTCCATGGGGTCTGGCATACAGTAGGAGATGAGTAGTTGCATATTGGATGAATGTTGAGTGAGTAGGAAACTAACTCCCTAAACATAGGAGGTGCTTGCTCACAGTAGCTCTCCCGGCTTTCAGTCCTCGCTGGGTTCTTGTCAAACCCCTTTCTCCCTCATGTTGCTCTGACTTTGTGTGATGTGTTTTTCTATGCCCATGCTGCTTCTGGAGCAAGTGAGACAATACTGTAGCTATTCAGGCTGTCTGATGTCCTCAACCCCTCGTCTGCCCTAAGAGAGCAGTAGCTTTTCATCTATAAGGTCTGTAACCAGCCTCCTATTTCAATATCCAGTGTGCACTGTAGCTAACTGGGCAGTGTTTACATCCTTCATACAGTCACCCTGCTGCCAACACATTGTGGGATCCCTTCACCATTAGTGAGACGTGACCACAGAGCCCAGATTGTGTTGCTCTGTATCCCAGTCTAGCTGCTCCGACTGACACCGGAGTTGATTCCATGAAGGGTCTGAGGAGCTCCCAGTGTGAGGGGGGAACGCAACTCAGGACTGGCAGGTCCTTGGCTTATATGACAGAAAAGAATTTCAGCGTGAGCCAGTCAGAAACAGAAACTTACTTAGGAAAGTAAGAAATATACATTGAAGGGAGAATGCAGGCCACCTCCAGAGCGAGAGACACATTTGGGGGTTCACAGACCCTCCTCCTCCTCCTGGCTGAACCTAGGGGCATTCTACCTTTAAGCTACACCCCTAGCCCTATTCTTTTTTAATTTTGAGACAGGATCTCACTAAGTTGCTGAGGGTCTCACTAAGTTGCTGAGACTGGCCTCGAACCTATGATCCTCCTGTCTCAGCTTCCCAAGTACTGGGATTACAGGCATGGGCCACCACTCCTGGCTGGCTAGGGCTCTTCTTTTTAGAAGACTTTAGGGAAGCGTGTGGAGGAGGAGGTGTGTGAGGATGACATCAGCCCATAGTCACAGGACAGTTTAGGTGTTTTGATCATCTGCAGGGTCTTGGTGGGGCCTTCACTGTCTTATCAGTAGACTATTTGCTTAGACTATTCAAGGACAGCTAACAGTGCCCAAGGACATTACTCTTGTGTGACCTCTATCCTCTGACCAACAGATCTCTCTCCTGCTTAACTATTTCTAGGTTGGATAACTAACAGTTAAGGTTTTTTTGTGAGTGAATTTTCAGTGTGGTGTCCCATCCGCCTTTTCCGGATCTTTTGTGTGGTCTCTGCTATCTGATCAATAGATACCTCTTTGAGGATAGTCAACCACAGTGCTCAGGGTAATTAGTAAAGACTTGTGAATTCCTGGGATGTTTGGGACTAGCAGGCCTGGCTGGGGAGGAGGGTGACAGCCTGGCTTGAGGAGTAAGGGTATTGGGGAATGTGCCACAGGCCCATATATTAAAGTTACATGTCTTCTTTTTTTTTTTTTGCAGTATTCGGGATTGAACCCAGGGGCGTTCTACCTCCGAGCTACACCCCCAGCCCTATTTTTTTCCTTTATTTTGAAACTAGGTCTCACGAAGTTGTGGAGGGCCTCACTAATTAGCTGAGGCTGGCCGCGAACCTGGATCCTCCGGTCTCAGCCTCCCAAGTACTGGGATTACAAGCGTGCGCCACCACGCCCGGCTAAGTTACATTTCTTCTATTTCTTCTATCCCACCTCACTAATAATAATGACTGGGAATGTTTATGTGTAACCTTGGTGCTGTAGTGACTGAATATGAACAGTACAGAGTCCAATCCTTGCTGTGCAGATTGTATTTAGTTGTGGCACAGTCTAAAAATGATAAATTTATAGACTAAAGCAGTAAGGGAGAAAAGAGCACATCTGATTGACATTGGACATGGAAATGGTCCCATTCATGATTTGAGTGGTGTATGTCTACCAGAATAGATGGCAGTTCTCACCAACCCATCAAAACACAGACCCGTGCTGGGCGTGGTGGCGCACGCTTGTAATTCCAGTACTTTGGGAGGCGGAGACCGGAGGATCTGGGTTTGCGGCCAGCCTCAGCTCGCTCTCTCTCTCTCTCTCTCTCTCTCTCCCTCTTTCTCTGTCTCTCTCTACCTAGTGAGGCCCTCCACAACTTCGTGAGACCCGGTTTCAAAATAAAGTATAAAAAATAGGGCCGGGGGTGTAGCGCGGAGGTAGAACACCCCTGGGTTCAATCCCCGGTACCGCAAAAAAAAAAAAAAAAACCCACAGACCCGTATGCTGGTCACGTGAGCACCGCGTCCTTAGTGGTTCACATCCAATAGGGAGACTGAGGTGCTCACTTAGAATCCTCTTAGAAGAGCTCAGCCAGAGAGGGTTCCAGGTTGTTCTGGGAAGGAAGAATAGGTAAGGATAAAGAAGGAAGCATCCAGAGCAGCAAGAGTAAAAGGAGTGGTAATTGAAAGGAGCAGGGATGAGCCTCCAGTGCTTGGGGGTCTGAGACAGGAGGATCACAGGTTTGAGACCAGCCTCCGCAACTTAGCAAGACACTGTTTCAAACTTAAAAAAATTTTATTTTGTAAGAGGCTGGAGAGTGTAGCTCAGAGGTAGAATGACCCTGGGTCCAATCCCTAGTATCAAAAAAGAAAGAAAAACAAAAAGGGAGGGAGAGAAGGGAAGGGAGAAGCGAAGCGGAGCTGGGCATACTCCTGTAATCCCAGAACTTGGGAGACTGAGACAGGAGGATTACAGGTTTGAGGCCAGCCTCAGCAGCTTAGTGAGACCTTGTTTCAAAATAAAAAGGGCTGGGCGTGTAGTTCAGTGGTAGAGGGCCCCTGGGTTCAATCCCAGCATAGGAAGGAAGTGGGGGGAGGGGCGAGCATGGATGATTGCAGTGGCCTTGGGGTGTGGGGTTCCGGGCACTTGGGCCTGAGTGGGCAAAGGCTTGGCGATTTGTCTCTGTGCATCTAGGCGTGTGACTTCCGAGCCTCTGTTGAACGGTCCCCGGTGGTTTAACAATTGGGCCCCAGAGAATACGGCAGGGGCATGGCTCAAATGCAGACTGGGAGAGCCTGGAGATGGGCCAGTGTCGAGTCTGCCCCAGGGCAGGCTGGCAGGAAGGCCATTGCACCCTCCACCTTCTGTCTTTCAGGAGAAGATTGGCTGGCGAAAGGATGCACTGCACTTGCTGGTGTTCACAACGGACGATGTGCCTCACATTGCGCTGGATGGAAAACTGGGGGGCCTGGTGCAGCCACACGACGGCCAGTGCCACCTGAACGAGGCCAATGAGTACACCGCATCCAACCAGATGGTGAGAGCTGGGCCAGGCTCCCATCGCCTCTCGTGACCCCACCATGGTCTGAGCGCTCACCAGCCTCTGGGCTCTTCTGGCCTCAGTCCTCACTCACTTTCTGGTCCACACTTGGAATTAGGTTTCATTCAGGAAGCTATTGCTTCCTGGTCATTGAGGGGTTCTCAGGGGCCACTAAGGGGAATCTTTTCCTTTTAGTGGCAAGTACAGAGTGCCTGAGCGTATGTTGGAACAGAGCTGGTATCTCAGCCTGTTAGAAGTGTGATAGCTTTAAGGCTGGGGGTGTAGCTCAGTGGTAGAGTGCTTGCCTAGCATGTGCCAAGCCCTGGGTTCCATCCCCAGTACTACCAGCAGAAAGAAGAAGAAAAAGAAGTGTTACAGCCTCGACTTTTGCCTTGGCTCTAGGACTATCCATCGCTTGCCTTGCTCGGAGAGAAGCTGGCGGAGAACAACATCAACCTCATTTTTGCAGTGACAAAAAACCACTACATGCTGTACAAGGTATGCCTGGGAGCCTGGGGGCCTGATTCCGGGGGCCTCGCTGACCTAAGGTGAATGGGAGATTAGAATTTGGGGGTTTGTGAGGACTATTCCCAGCCCTGCTCTGTGTAGGGGGAGTCAAAAGAGGGGTGCGATATAGCCCTGTCTTGATCTAGTGGAAAATAATATTACTAAGGAAACAAGCATTCACATAGCTATGAATATCTTTACAAGGAACTTAAACATATGGTATCCAGTTTGATTCTAAGAAAATCCTTGAAAATAATATGAATTCCCATTTTTCAGTTGATGAAATGGAAACACAGAAGAGCACACTCTAATAGGAAATGAAAATATAAAGTGAAAATACACAGAAAGGAAACTGAGGTGTGGATGTGGCCTTTCTGGCTTATCCAGTAGTCTAGTTTTTTGCTTTCCCTGCAGAGGATGGGAGACCAGGAGCTCCCCAAGAAAACGGCCACTGCCCCGAGTGAATAGAGTGGTCTATAGGGTCTGTCCCATGTAAGGAGACTTCTGCATCGTTCATGGACTATCCTCACCCACTCCCCGGGCGAGCATGTCTTTGCAGCGGGTCATGCGTTGAACTCAAAACCTCCTGAGCTGCTGGGCTGCACAGTGAGAGCTCACGTGAGCTGAAGGCTTTAAAGGCCAGCTCACTCGCCTCTGCCGTCCTTTACATTGAGAGGTTAGGGAACTTCATCAGGAACCCCTTAAGTACCCTAAAGAACCCTGTCCCGTGTGTTTTCCTAAGGCTCCTGCCTGAGATGGTCCTTGTTCAAAATGCCCCCCGTGTTTTCCTGAGTTCTTTTTTTTTTTTTTTTTTTGCGGTACTGGGAATTGAACCCAGGTGCATTCTACCCCCGAACAACACCCCAGTCCTATTTTTTATTCTTTATTTTGAAACAGGGTCTCACTATGTTGCGGAGGGCCTCACTAAGTAGCTGAGGCTGGCCATGAACCCGGATCCTCTGGTCTCCGCCTCCCAAGTACTGGGATTACAAGCGTGCGCCACCACGCCCGGCTTCCTGAGTTCTTGATCTTCTTTTAGCCTGAGTCCATTTAGACGATGAAAACAGGGAAACACCTGTTTTTCTCTTTTTTGTTTGGTTGGAAGATCGCATTTATAAAGCACATTCTTACTAGGATTAATTGCATGTATTGTCTTGGGCTTCCAGATGTTTCATGAGGGAAGAGACCTTCCTTGGCTTTAACCTTCCTTCCCAAGATCCAAATCCCCCAGCTCAGGAGGAGGCCCACACAGGCCTTGGCAGTCTGAGGGCGGTGGTGGCTGCTCTGTCCCTTCATGAGGGCCACACTCAGGAGTGTACTAAGGGAAGAGGATGGCCAGTACTTCAAGGCTGCCCGCTTTGTTCCAGGACCCTGCTTGGAGATAATCAGAGATCTTCAGGAGACGCCTTCATATCTCAGCTTCCTATTGAGAAAAGAGGGTGCTCTTGAAACCCTTGGAGAAGTTGCCCTTGGCACTCCTGGAGAATAGACTGAGTGCATTCTGAAGGCATGTGTGGATGGGTGAGGACAGGGCTCACCTGTCTACACCAGGGGAGCAGTGGTCAGAAAATCATGACAGGCAGGCCGACCTAGGAGGATGGACTATCATAGAGCAGCCGTCTGTTAAGTGCCAGCGGAGAGAGGTCTCCCAGACCCTGCACTCTGGGGACAGGTCTCATCAGCCCCCTCCCCTCCCCTCAGCTCCACAGGGATGGAGGTTCCACAGTCCACTGTGGCAACTCTGTTCCCATTGCCTGTTTTTCTTGCCTTTCCTTGTGACATCTTCTCTAGGTGGTGCGGGAGAGGGTACAATAGTGCTGCTGGGTCCTTACTATGCTGGTCAGTACAGAAGTGTGCGTTCTTTCATGGAATGGAAGACAAAATGGACTAATTTCCTTTCTTTATTTTTTTCCTCTCAAGAATTTTACAGCCTTGATACCTGGAACTACAGTGGAGATTTTACATGGAGACTCCAAAAATATTATTCAACTGATTATCAATGCATACAATGTAAGTCACCGACTTTATCCCCCATTGCACCTCTTCCCTGCTGTCTCCCACTGAGGCCTGAGAGCTGATGTGGGTTCAGTGGGCAGTGCACCATGCTCATGAACTTGGCTCTGCTCCCCTTCCTCCCCTGAGTTTGGCACTGTCCTCCCTCACCTCTGAAATCTTGAATCTCATTAGTAGCTGGTCCAGTGAGCTAGCCAGTGGCCCTAGATGTGCTCAAGTTCTGACCCCTGGTGTAGGTGGGTGCTAGTGATCTCCGCCTGTCCAGTTGCCCGTGTGGTCCTGCACGGCATTATTCCCTGTGTGAGGCGAGCAGGGCATCCGACAGCTGCACGCTGGGAAGTGAGTGGCATGCACTCTGACCTCGCCTCACAGCCAGTAGGACAGTTGCAAGTCCTCAGCCTCCTGAGGCTCAGCAGAGAACCACAGACCGACACAGGAGAGAAGAGCCCAGGAGAATCAGCAGTCAGTGTTTTGCCCACACCCTTAGACCTGATTGCACCCAAGTCCTTTTAGGGGGACCCACGGAGCCTGTGAGACTCTGCTGTGGTAACTCGTCTTGTGCGCTTGGCCCTCACATTAGTACAGGAGCTTGGAGACGTGGTTTAGGAGGCACTCCACATTCCAAGCCCGCTGTCCAAGGAACCACTTCCCAAACCTGCCTCTTCTCACCCTCCTTTCCCTCAATTCATAACACCAAGAAATACCTGACTCAGACCCACTTCCCTTTCTTGTGCTGGGAGGTGTGTGCCCTCGGCCACCCCTTCCCTGCCAGGCTCAATATGGTTGTAGTGTCTAGTGCCCACCCACACCCTCGGGGGCGGGATAATTCCCAATTTGGAATGCAGAATGCATCTGGCTATTGAAACAAATTATAGAGAGAGTAAATATGGTTTAAGTAACACTATTAGGTTTTTTTTTGTTTTTGCGGTACTGGGGATTGAACCTAGGGGCATTCTACCTTCGAGCTACACCCCCAGCCCTATTTTTTTATTCTTTATTTTGAAACAGGGTCTCACTAAGTTGCGGAGGGCCTCACTAAATAGCTGAGACTGGTCGTGAACCTGCAATCCTCCTGTCTCAGCCTCCCAAGTACTGGGATTCCAAGTGTGCGCCACCACTCCTGGCTACACTATTCATCTTAAACTTATGTAAAATAGACTTATGGGCTAATCTGGGAACCTAACTTCAGCATGGCATCACACATCTGCGAGAAAAATTACATTGCTTTTCCAACAGTGATGGATTTGTGGATGAGAATTTGGAACCCTGCCTTTCCCAGTGCTGACTTTGCCCACCCATGGATGTGGCCCTATTTTGAGTTAGAAAGTACTGTTCAGGTAAACCAGGAGCTGCCAGGGAACACCCTCAGCACGGGAGATCCTAGAGCTTGGGGGGCAGCCAACCCTACACTCTGTCTTTCTGAGGCTCAGTGTCCTGAAGGCAGCAAGTTGAGCAGCAGTTTGGATTTCTGGCTAGCTCCACCCAGCACCCCCCACATCACCCCATCTCCTGCTGCAGTTAGGGCTCCTCTTCTCACATGCTGATCCTTCCTCACTCCTGGAACTTCCTGTGAGAGAAACTAAAGATTTCCTTCCCCTGTCCTGCTCCCCACACACTAACATTCTCTCTTCTATCTCTGACCTTTAAATCCTCACCCGATCCAGTGGCCCCCTCACAGCCAGGGAGACAGGGTTTCCAAGTTAACTTCTACTTTAGTGGTTTTCAGATTCCACTGTGAGTAATTCGGTTTGCATTTCAGGAAGAGGGAGAACAGTCATGCTCGGTTATGTGGGCACAGCAGATCTGCTGAGACATCCCGAGAGGGGCTTTGAGAAGTGAGTGCGAGTGAGGGAGGGCCAGCCGCCAGCGTCGCCTCCTTCCTAGGGCCTCTCCCCATGAGCCTCTGGGGTCTCAGCTGGACAATGAACTAAAGGAGTCAGAGTGTGACCCTTCATAACTCCCTACTTCTGCCCCTCTCTTCAGTCAAAATTAAAAAATAAAGCCTCGCATGGTGGTACACATCTATGATCCCAGTACTTGGGAGGTTGAGACAGGAGGATCACAGGTTCCAGCCCAGTGCACAGTAACTTGGCAAGACTGTTTCAAAATAAAATAGGGCTGGGGGTGTAGCTCAAAGGTAGAACATCCCTGGGTTCAATCCCTAGTACCATCACCAAAAAAAAAAAAAAAAATTGACTTGAATTATGGAACACCTATCTTGTCCAGTGGAGAATTGCCTAGCATGTGTGTTGGGGGAACTCCCACCCCCCTGGTGTCAGCAGCGTTGTGTTGGGTGGTGCGTGAGGTTAGAGAGCAGGAGCAGTGGTTCATGTTTTTCCTTCAGACACCATCTTGTTGCTCTCGTCTGGCCAGCGGGAAAACCGGGCTGGGCTTTAAGCTCCTTGCACTTCCTCTGAGTCTGAGCCCACACAGGATCTGTCTGCATGCCTGCGTGTTGGCCAGCAGCAGGGGCTCTCCACAGCCTTTCACCTGCTCCTGTCTGGCCAGGTCGGGCCATGGTTCTGTGTCCTGGCTGCATTTCCGGTGTCACCTTCGTTGGAGTGGTTGGTGGTGGACTTCATATGAGTCATGCAACATGTGACTAAGTGTGGGAGGTGACTCTCCCTCCTCTGGAGGGCTGGCAAGTGGTCTGTGGGGATGTTCTGAGAAGTTTTGGTTTGGAGCATATGTACCAGATGAAATGGCTGTGGTGTCTGGCCTGGCTGAGGAGGGAGCAAAACGCAGAGGGTTTTTAACCCGATGTTGTATAGAAGCAGTCTGTTGTGCACATCTTTTGCAATGTGAAATTGTCAGCTCTTGGAATTATCATTTTTTTCTTGTTGTGCCAAATTCTTCAGTGTGAGCCCTCCTGAGGGCGTTTGGCAGTGTGGAGCTTTGCGGGGAGTAGGTCCTGGCGAGAGGTTCTCTTCCAGAGCTCAGCCGCAGGGCCCCGGGTCCACACACACAGACGCCAGCATCATGTCCTGCTGACAAAGAGGAGGTAGGACTGGGACAGAAATCACGGGCCTGTTTTCAACGTGGGAAGGAACAGAATGGGCTGGAAACCACTTGAGTCGCATGTGGAGGGTGACATCAGAGCCGGTGGTGCGTTTTCCCCAGCAGCGCACATGTTTCTCTTTTGGTTGTTGCCATAAAGTCTGTTCCACCCACTCCACAGCTGGCCTGACTTAAACAATTCCAGATGTGACCTAACCTGACCGGGTGTTTAATAGAAGAGGCCTTAAACCTCTGACAGTCGACATCGTCTCCTTTTCCTCGGATAGGGAGTAAGGAATCGTTTTCAGGGCAAGTCTGGTAGGAATTCATTGAATTCCAGGATTCCTGATTGCCTGTGGCTTTGCTCCTCTACTTGCATTTCATTCATTCATTCATTCATTCATTCAGCAAATCTACACTAATGGCCTAATGGGTGGCAAGCATTGGGCTACAACATGGCAATAAAACAGTGAGCCAAATACAGTCCTGCCCTCCAGGAGCTCACAGTCTTTGGGGATAGACTGACCCTTAGATCCAGGATACAACCTGGTGATCCACACTCTCCAAAGTGACAGAACTGGTTCCAAAGAAAAAAGTGTGTGTGAGGCGTGGGGATTAGCATGAGCGTGGGGTGGGGAGATGGAGGGGCCTGTTCTAGTCCTGCCTGCCTCTGCAGCTGAGCGTGGGGTGGGAGATGGAGGGGCCTGTTCTAGTCCTGCCTGCCTCTGCAGCTGAGCATGGGGTGGGAGATGGAGGGGCCTGTTTTGGTCCTGCCTGCCTCTGCAGCTGAGCGTGGGGTGGGAGATGGAGGGGCCTGTTCTAGTCCTGCCTGCCTCTGCAGCTGAGCATGGGGTGGGAGATGGAGGGGCCTGTTTTGGTCCTGCCTGCCTCTGCAGCTGAGCGTGGGGTGGGAGATGGAGGGGCCTGTTCTAGTCC
>PVJS01031273.1:0-23516 GCA_004027185.1 Glis glis | reverse complement strand
AAGAAGTGAATCTATGGAATTACTGTCATAAACAATGTGTATATATGAGATTATACCAACATCATTCTCAGTGCTACATGTGGGGGGGGGAGGCGGGGGGAGGGACACCAAGAGATGTGTGCATGTATGTTAACACCAAACTGATACTCATTGTGATATGAGACTACAATGCACCAATAAAAACATAAAAAATAAAAAAAAAAAGAAATACTCCCTCTCCAACCGGGCATGGTGGCGCACGCCTGTAATCCCAGCACTTGGGAGGAAGGAAAGGGATTGAGCTCGGCAGATGTGCTAGTGCTGAGTGGGTGTGGAAGGTTCAAGTCGGCAGGAGGGTCTGTCCCAAGCCAGCTGGCCGGGGCAGCAGGGGCTGTGGGGAAAGCCAGGCGCATGAGCTGCCAGGGAAGGATGGAAGACCAAGCTTGCCGAGCAGAGCCATGGTCCGGGGAACGTGGTGGCAGGATGGGGGAGCGAGGACCAGCACAGAGCTCCTGTGCGATGAGACCAGGGACCAAGCCCCCGTGTCAGTTTTATGTTAACAAAACTGTATGTCTTCGAGTGAGATCTTGCTTTGCTTTTACTTTTCAGGGACTTGAAGCTAGATAATATTCTGCTGGACAAAGACGGACACATCAAAATCGCAGATTTCGGGATGTGCAAGGAGAACATGCTGGGAGAGGCAAAGACGAACACTTTCTGCGGGACTCCTGACTACATCGCCCCGGAGGTAGGACGCGCTCCGTGTGCCCGGCCAAGGGCTGCTTCCGCCCCTTCAAGTCAGGTTTTCAGTATTTAGGTACAAGGGGTGTATTTGGATGAGGGAGTCTTTCTTTCTCTTTCTTTCTTTCTTTCTTTCTTTCTTTCTTTCTTTCTTTCTTTCTTTTTCTTTCCTTCCTTCTTTCTTTCCTTCCTTCCTTCCTTCCTTCCTTCTTTCTCCTTCCTTCCTTCCTTCCTTCCTTCCTTCCTTCCTTCCTTCCTTTCCTTCTTTCTTTCTTTCTTTTTGTTATTGTTGCTGTTGTTGTTGTTGTTGTTTTGTAGTACTGGGAATTGAACCCAGGGGCATTCTACCTCCAAGCTATACCCCCAGCCCGTTTTAATTTTTTGTTTTGAAACAGGTTCTTCCTCAGTTGCTGAAAGTCTCGCTGAGTTGCTAAGGCTGGTCTTGAACCTGCAATATTCCTTGAACCTGTCTCAGCCTCCCAAGTCCTGGGATTACAGGTGTGTGCCACCATGCCCAGCTGGAGAGGGAGTATTTCTTAAATGCAGCCGCACATAGAGTTTGCTTCTGAGATCTCATGGAGAATGCTACTTACACTAACGACGACACCTCTCCGGGGCTCCGGGAGCCCAGCACCAGCTTTCAGTCATAGCTCTGACCCACCCCAGCCTTCACACACACTCACTGTGTTCAGACCAGCCCGAAGGAGCAACTGGGGAGGAGCCAGGTGGAAGCAGGTTTAATTGTGGGGCCAGAAGACCTGAATGGCGATTTTCAAGCTGTCACTGTGGGAGAGAGCCAGAGCCCCCCCGGCCCCGTTTCCTCTTCTGTAAAAAGGGGTAGACTACAACATTATTGTAGACATTAAATAAGAGGATTTCTGGAAGTTACACCTCACCCCACCCATGCCAAATAATAAATTAATGATAATAGTCGCCAGGCATGGTGGCACACGCTTGTAATTCCAGTACTTGAGAGGCTGAGACAGGAGGATCTCAGGTTTAAGGCCAACCTCAGCAACTTAATGAGACCCTGTCTCAAAATAAAAAATAAAATTGGGCTGGGGGTGTATCTTGGAGGTAGAATGCCCTTGGGTTCAATCCCTGTACCACAAACAAAAAATTTTTTTAAATAATAATAATAATAATAGTCACCATTCCCAGAGGATTACCATTTGTTCAGAAGGCACCCTTCCATCCAACAAAACCCACCTCTCCCCTTTTCAAGGAATCTGTCCCAGCACCCATCACAGGTTAGAGGCTGCCTTACTACTTGGCCCTTTGCATCGTGCAGTACTTATCCTTGTTAGGTTTGGTTTTGTTTTGCTTTGCTTTATCTTTGAATCTCTCTGCATGACTAAATGTGTGCTCTAATGTAGGGTGATGTTTCTTATTCACTTTTAAAAAAGCTATTTTGAAATAATTACCGATCCAAAAGTAGTAGAGAAACATCTCCTGTATGTACCCTTCACCCAGCTTCCCCCAGTGGCCACATCACGCAGCTACGGTACCAGACGGAAACCAAGGAGGTGGCAGTGGTACAAGGTGCACGTGGTTCTGTTCCCTTTTCTCACCTGGGTGCATTGGCAGTCTCCCCTTCTATATCCAAGGACCCAGAGCAGGGCTTAGCACATTAAAGTGTTAATAAGTAGCCTTAGGAAGAACGGATGAATGGCTGGATTGGTGACCGTGTGAGTGGATGACAGTGGTCTGATAAAGACAATGCCAGTCCTCTGATTTCCCAAGTAAAACGACTTCTGCAGCAAATCCAGGTCCTGGCCAAAGTAACGGAGGCAGCTGGAGCCTGAGAACTGTGTGGCTTTGCCCTGGATTATGTGCTGTTTAATTTCAACTTCACCTTGCTTAACGGCAAGGCTGGCCTCTGTTCCACAACAAATTTGTGACTTTTAACTGTTAAGGAATTGTCAAGCTCACAGAGTCAGATCATTGATTTAATAATTTTCTCATATTAGCTGGGTGCGTGCGGTGGCGCACACCTGTAATTCCAGTACTTGGGAGGCTGAGCCAAGAGGACCGCAGGTTCAAGGCCAGCCTCAGCAACTTAACGAAACCCTGTTTCAAAATAAAAAATAAAGTAGGGCTGGGGATGTAGCTAGGAGGTAGAATGCCCATTGTTTCAATCCCCAGTACTGAAAATAATAATAATAATAATAATAATAATATAGCTTTCTGATGTTAGAAATCTGTGCTTCTTTTAGGTTAGCACAAATACAGGTATCAATGTCGTAAACTGTTTCCAGTTCAAAGTGCAGCCAAATAGCCGGGCATGGTGGTGCACACTTGTAATCCCAGTACTTGGGAGGCTGAGACAGGAGGATCTGGGTTTGCGTCCAGCCTCAGTTACTTAGTAAGGCCCTCTGCAACTGAGTGAGACCCTATTTCAAAATAAAAAATAAAAAAATAGGGCTGGGGGTATAGCTCAGAGGTAGAATGCCCCTGGGTTCAATCCCTAGTACCGCAAAATAAAATAAAATAAAATAAAAAAACAAAGTGCGGCCAAACCTAATTGAAGCCTCAGAGAATGAGACTTTAGAAAGACACCCAATTCCACTATTGAGTTTGCTTAGTGATAACTCTAGAACATTCTCCCTCCGCTCAGTCCATATCGCTGTCCTGGGGATAGACGTCTCCTTTGTCACTCTCTCGACATCACGTGAGCTGCCTCAGTCTCATTCTTCTCCACCTTAGGGCGTCTTGCTGTGCTCGCCCCACTCCCATTCATTCCTGTCTGCACACACTCTACACCACGTCCTTGCCTTGGCCAACCTTCCTAACTCGGTTTCCTTCTGCATCTTTCAGAATTTTGCTGCTTCTCTCTCTTTGCAATTTTCTTCTTCCTCTCATTTTCAACCACGCTTGTCTCCACAGATCCCATGGTCAGTTCTCATCTCTTCTTACTCTTCCTTCTCCATGAGCAACCACATGACTATGGTTTTAGCTCCAGAATCAGTACGACCAGCCCGAACTTCTTGCTCCAGACCCTTACGTCCATGTTCCTGCCTTAACTCTACAACTAAGTGTTGCAGGCCCTTCAAACATAACGGGTCCCAAACTCACTTTCTCTGCTGAACTCGTTCCTCCCCTCCCATTGCCCCTCCTTTTCTCCTTTTTCTCTTTTCTTGGTGAATTCCATGTTATCCATCTAATTACCTAGATAGAACACTATGAATTGTCCAAGTTTTCTTCTTCCTTAACCCCCAAATCCAGGCAAACATGAAAACCTCCTAAAATTGGACTTCCCATGCCAACTCACTCCCCCAATCTTGTGATGAATTAAAACTCTTCCTTGATTCCTTCTCTATCCTCAAAAGGAATCCCTTTGATTTAGTCCCCAGAGAATCTCCAGTTCCTCCCCATCCTTACTGAGACCAACCTAGGCTAGGACATCAGCATCTCTTGCCCTGGATCCTGGAGGTACCCTAAAAACATGGCTTCCCTCCATCTCCACCCATCACCACAGGTACTCTTTACATATTTTCAAACTTTTTTATTTTTTATTTTTTGGTGGTACTGGGGATTGAACCCAAGGGCATTCTACGTCTGAGTTATACCCCCAGACCTTTTTTTATTATTATTTTGTTGCAAGGCAACCCACAGAGACACGCCAGACTCCAGAGTCTAATTGAGACGTCTTTATTCCAGCCAGCCGGGACTACAGAAAGAAGTGCAGTCCCAAGCCCCTGTTGAAGGCCGCTTATATAGAAAGAAACCACAGCTTCATAAAGTCAAGAGTTCCAGTTCACATAATTTTAGAATAATGGAAAACATACCATTTGAGACCAAACAATATATGTTTACCTTACATTTGACATTGCTTGGATTTTCCATATCTGCGTAAGCAAAGCGAGAATACAGAAGCCAAGGTTAAGCGTTATGCAGCATCAGCAAAGTTCACGGCGACCTCGTCTTAAACCAAACATCTTAGTTCCTGTTTTTCTTAGTGAAACTTATGGCCTTGGAGTGCTCAGGGTAGCAATATGGAGTAACTAGTGCTAAAGTCTAGGCACACTCTATCACAATTTTTTGTTTTGAAATAGGGTCTTGCTAAGTCGCTGAGGGTCTCACTAAGTTGCTGAGATTAGCCTCAAACCTGTGATCCTCCTGTATCAGTCTCCCAAGTACTGGGATTACAGGCATGCACCACCATGCCCAGCCATATTTTCCAACTTTTTGATCATGTTCACTCGCCAGTTACAAAAACACCCCCAAGACATGTATATGTATTTACATGTGAACTGAATGCATTGTTTCCAATTAATGCAGTCTGTGTGTTATAAAACATATGCAAAAAGAAATATAATCAGATTGAACTGAAGATGAGATAAAAATGGTATTCAATATCAAAATGTTATTCTATTTATGACTAGTACAAAAACGTGTGCTTTACTAATATTAGGAGATCAAAACACTTTTTTTAAAGTCTTGGTTTAACACCTTAAAACTCTGGGATTGAAAGGTCTGATTCATTTATTTCTATTCTTGGTTTTCATGCCTATCAGAGCTGAAAAAGACACTTCACAGAGATACAATATCAAACAGACTTTAAAACATGTACCTAAGGCAAGGAGCATTGCTGACAATAGTGGATATAAGTCCATAATTCAAAGGAATATTTTGATTCATTCAAACTTTTTTTAGTTAACTTCTTGTAGACTGAAGCATAAATAATGAGATCATGATTGTTTTTAGCTTCCTCACGTGTGGCTGGCAAAGGTCTTGTACAAGGAGTAAGAGAGACGTCAGCACTGCCTACTTCTTTCTGCATACATTTGTGTTGGTTCAGTATTATCTTTAGTGGAAACATTACATTCGCATTATGACAGCTGTATTGCCTTCAAGCCAACCCTCTTTGCAGACTTTTTAAGGACGTGTCGTTTTGTGAAATCAGTTTCGTTAAAACAGAACCCAAAATGGTAGCACACTTTAGGATTCACAGAATATAAATGAATGAGCCAAGTGACCCCCAAAGTATCTCTGATATGAGGCTCCCCTCCTTCCGTCTGGATACCTCACTTACCACTTACGTTAAATGAGGGTACCAGTGTCTCCCTGCATAGTAAATATTCATAAAGCCTAAATCCCTTCTCATTTTCGATTATTATTATTATCATTAATTATTTGTGGTACTAGGGATTGGACCCAGGGGAATTCCACCTCTGAGCTACACCCCCCCAGTCCTATTTTATATATTTTTTTATTTTATCTTATTTTATTTTATTTTATTCATTTGTGGTACTGGGATGGAACCCAGGAGTCTTCTACCTCTGGGCTTCTACCCCAGCCCTATTTTATTTCTTACTTGGAAAAAGGGTCTTGATCAAGTTACAAGAGCCTCACTAAGTTCCTGAGGCTGGCTTAGAACCTGCCATCCTCCTGTCTCAGCCTCCCAAGTATTGGAATTACAGGTGTGTGCCACCACGCCTGGCTATTTTTTATTTATTTATTTATTTATTTATTTGGTACTGGAAACAGGGTTCTTACTAAGTTGCTGAGGCTGGCTGCAAACCTGTGATCCTCCTGTCTCAGTCTCCCTCAATTTTTAAAAGTGAATATAATCACGAGTTCTAGTTTTCTCCCCACGTCCATGGGAGAATGGCCAGCCCCGGATGTGTGCACCATTTTGACGGCTGTTGCTCTACCAAGTATCCAGAGTTGCTGTGTCACGTGCAAACCTGTCACTCCAGTGCTTTAAAATCTTCAAGAGGTTCCCATTACCACCTGGGTAGGAGCCGAAGGAGCTACAGGTGTGGCTCATGTTAGGGGAGAAAGAAGGATCATGATACAAAGGGGTGAACCCATGATTAGTATTGTTCTAGTTTCTTGGGTTTACAGTGGTGCTTTTAGGGTTTTGCTTCTGAATTCTTGGGACAAAGATAGAGGAAGGAAATGATAAAATAAGAAGAGACCACAGTAAGGCTCAGATAGGAAAGGAGACACTCTGAGCAGTGCTGCCCGGCCACCAACTCTTTACAAATACAGAACAGCGTGAGTACAACAAACTGTGTCAGAGAGACGCAGACGCCAGGAGACTACGTTAAATATGGAAGAAGCATCATGTAGTAAAATCCCCAAAGACCAAATTCAGAATATAGCTTTCAGCTGGGTGTGGTGGAGCACACCTGTAATCCCAGTACTTGGAAGGCTGAGACAGGAGGATCGCGTGTTCAAGACTAGCCTCAGCAATGTAGCAAGACTCTCAGTAACCTAGTGAGACCTTGTTTCAAAACAAAAACTTAAAAAAAAGGACTGGGGCTGTAACTTGGAGGTAAAATGCCCCTGGGTTTAGTCCCCAGTACTACCCCCCAAAAAACACTACAAAAAATACACACACACACACACACACACACACACACACACACACATATATATGATAGATAGATATAGTTCTCAACTCACTAACTGGGAGATCTTAAATAAAAAATGTAACCTCCCTAAGCTAACCCCAGTCATCATCCTCTGGGGATAACAGGACCTCGTTCAGGGACACAGTGTATGAAACACCTGTCACACACTAGTGTTCCTTCGGAACAGTTCTGTTCTGTGTCTGAATTTGCATTTTGCGTCTTCCTCCTAAGAGCGAATTGTTTTTTTTTTACCACTATCACCTGGCCTGGAAGGTTTAATTTCCACAACAGCTGTCTCCTGTCTTCCAAATTTCTTTTCATTGCTTCTGCCAAAATGAAGTTGTTTACAGTGTGTTGTTGGGGGCAGTTTCTGGTTGCCTTGCACCCCCTGGTGGCGAGTTTGGGGAATTGTGCGTGAACCTGACCTCTTCATTTATGGGAAATTTGAACTAAGAGTATGCATGTTGATCACGTGGCCTGTGGACGCTCTACCTTCAAACGCTAGACAAGGAAGTTGCTTAAAGGACAGCTTTAATGCAGATCCTTGTGCCAGGAAAGTGAATTGGTAAAAGGATAGAATATTTTTAAAGATAGGTGGCATTTCAGACTTTCTGTATTTATTTATTCATTTATTTATTTATTTATTTATTTATTTTTGAAATGCAAGGCATAATATTTTTCACTTGGCCAGTACAAAGCTTAGTTCATCCATGAACCAGGTTACTTCCATTTCACGATTATTACTGAAGATAATTCTGCTCTACCAGTGAAGGGATTATCAAACACAGAACTGTTTCTGCTATGAACTCTTATCAGATTTACCACTTGGCCAAGTTTCTAGGGACAAGCAGCCTCTCCACATGTCCCGCCTGATCTAAAAGTGCTGTGTTTTATAATTAGATCAACTCTCATGCTCTTTTAAAAGTTTTTATTGGTGAGTTAGAATTATACAAAATAGTGGCATTCATATGGATGTATGATTAGGGATACCAGACTTTAAATCCTTCAGCCTCGCAGAAAGGCCAGAGCAGTTCTTCTCAAAACCTGATATGGAGTTAGATATAGATCTGAGAAATCCCTAATTTCTGGATCTTAATAGTTTATTATCTAGGCTTTCTCTCCCATGATAGTCACACAATTTGATTCTGCCTTATGGTAAGTACAGGGGTGACTCCTGATTTGAATAGTGTGATTAGCTGGGCTTTAAGGACAAGACCTGGCCAGGTGTGTCTTTCAATGCTCAATTACTACAGAGACTTTATACAAAGACTCAGGACCCGTAGAAGTCAGTAAAGCACATGGATTTAATTTAGATGTTAGAGACACTGAGGAACTTAGACACATACCCGCTCTAATAGGTATCAATCTGCCACCCAAGTCCTCATGCCACAGATAAGAAAATAAAAGGTAAGGTGTGGTTTAGTTGTTTCACTTGCAACTGAACAGCGCTTACAACAGCAGTAACAATGCAAACGTAATGATTCGATGCTTCTGAAACAGGAAAAAGAGAAGCTGAAACTCTAAAACGTTCACTCAAACTCAAAAATGTCATCATTGTGTTGTTGATCCTACCCTGTCGTCAGCTGGTCCAAGGAGCGTTCAGTGCGGCCTTCATGGGGACCACATATGATCTTCACCCTGTGGCCTCAAGAAATTTTCGGTACTGTCCATCACCAACCGCATCTGCTAATTATGTCTCTGCCTTTTGTCCGAGCAGATCTTGCTGGGTCAGAAATACAACCATTCCGTTGACTGGTGGTCCTTTGGCGTCCTCCTTTATGAAATGCTCATTGGCCAGTCACCTTTCCACGGACAAGATGAGGAAGAGCTTTTCCACTCTATCCGCATGGACAATCCTTTTTACCCACGATGGCTCGAGAAGGAGGCCAAGGACCTTTTAGTGAAGGTAAGAAATGAAGTCAAGAAGGTTTTCATGAGAAGAGCTTGGGTTCTCTGGTTAGCATCCCCATTCATTTCTAGATTCTGGCTTCTACGTGATAGAGCGAACACTGCTTGTCTTGAACTAGATTAAAATGGGATATCTGCTGTCTCTGTTTCAACGAGGCATGGACATCACGAAGTTCAGGTATCAAAAAGAATTTAAGATAAATCCTCTTGTGTACAGTTTATAAAAGAAATGGCCAGGCATGGTGGCAATCCCAATACTTGGGAGGCTGAGACAGGAGGATCGCAGGTTTGAGGCCAGCCTCAGCAACCTATCAAGACCCTGTGTCAAAAACAAAAAATAAAAAAGGGCTGGGAGTGTAGCTTGGAGGTAGAGTGCTTCTGGGTTCAATCCCCAGTTCCACAAATAATAATAGTAGTAGTAATAATAGTAAAAGAAATACCCAGGAACTAGTTCCATGACTATATATATATATATGTGTGTGTAAGTGTGGTACTGGGGATGGAACCCAGGGACATTCTACCTCTGAGCTACACCCACAGCACTATTTTTTGTTGTTTTTTTGTTTTGAAACAGGGTCTTACTTGATTGCGGAGAGTCTTGCTACTTGCTGAGGCTGGTCTTCAACCTGTGATACTCCTGTCTCAGTCTCCCAAGTACTGAGTTATAGACGTGTGCCACCATGCCCCAGTTCCATGTCTCTTGAATGCTTCTACGTGGAGATACAGTTGGTCCATTTAATAATTACAGTTTGTGACTTAAAAGTCCATCTTTTCTTTCCCAATATGAAAAATACTCAGTTCAGCTCATCTTCCCCACACCCGGTTAAAACCTTGGATAGCGCACATAACTTTTCTGCTCACTCCCAGGTAAAAGACAAACCTAGTGTTCCTCTGAAGTCAGAAAACACTGTCTCAGTTGAGAAATTAAAACTATCCAGTTCAAGATCTTAGTCATCATGTCAATCTTAATGTTATAACTAAGACTCCGAGCCAGGCATGGTGGCACACACCTGTAATCTCACTACTTGGGAGGCTGAGACAAGAGGATCACAGGTTCAAGACCAGCCTCAGGACCTTAGCAAGACCCTCTGCAACTTAGTGAGACCCTGTTTCAAAAATAAATAAATAAAATAGGGCTGGGAGTGTAGATGGGAGGTAGAATGCCCCTGGGTTCAATCCCTAGTACCACACACACACACACACACACACACAGAGCTAAGCCTCTGCCCCTTTCCTCTGGTCAGAGCTCATGGCTGGCAGCTGCTCCCCTCTGGAGAAGTGTCGCTGTCTTGTTGTGGCTGACTGTGCCCTTGTTCCCTTCCTGTCCAACGCTTGAGTCTCTGTTTCACACTTGGTGTGGTTGAGCCAAGAGAGGAGGAAGGAGAAGGAAAAAGAACAGTTCTCATCAGGCTGGGGAGCCTCCTGCTCTTTGAACCTGGCAGATGGTTAAACCAGACACTTCTGCGAAACATTCTGGTGGTTTCTTTGGAAATATGCTTTGGGGACATTTGGGGCTAAATCCTTTGAAATATAGGCGATTCCACCCATTCTGTAGACTAGCTACTGTACCAAAATTAATTCTTTCCCACCGTTTGTGGCCTGTCCAGTAAATGGTCTTGGGCAGTGTAATCCCAGTACTTGGGAGGCTGAGACAGGAGGATTGCAGGTTCAAGGCCAACCTCAACAACTTAGCGAGACCTTCAACCTAGCAAGACCCTGTTTCAAAACAAAAAGTAGAAAGGACTGGTGTTATAGCTCAGAGGTAGAATGACCCTGGGTTCAATCCCCAGTACCACAAAAATTAATTAATTAATTAAAATAAAATTAATACAGACCAGTTCACCCCCCTACATGCCCTACCTGTTGTGCACTGGGAGTGTTGAAATATCCTTCACCCTAACGAACTCTGAGAAGGCCGGCTATTACCATCTTAGTAGCAATATTCAGAATTCCCCATCAAAGCAAAAGCCAGACCCCCATCCCTGTGAGCACTGGATACATGAACAATTGGTATAAAGCGCTGTGGATGGAATGGAGGCTCTGGGAATCCCAGCCATGAGTCAGAAGCTCCCAAGACAGAGACACAAGAACAGTGGGGCCATGATTAAGGACTAACACTTGAAGTAGAACACCAGTTTTCCCTTTTTGACGATAAAGACACTCTCCACAGTGTGTGCAGGTAAGGAGTCATAAAATGAAAATGAGTTGTGTTGCTTCTACGTGCCAAATACACCTAAGAATAATAAGTCCCGACATTTACTGTAGTCCCTCAGCAAATATTTAAATCCAAGACACCCATCAGTATGAACAAGAGGCTATAAAATCTAAAAGAAGTGGGCTAAGAATATTGGTGTCTTGGAAGAAATATTGTTTTGCTTTCTATATGTCAGCTGGTTTAAAAATGATCAGAGAAATAATTTTTAGCCTTGCTCCTGCTATATTAAAAATGGGGAAAGTATAAGATCCTTCAGCATTAGAAATTATCAGCAGGTTCTTTTTTTGACACTGAGGATTGAACCCAGGGGCATTCTACCTCCAAGCTACACCCCCAGCCCTATTTTATTTTTAATTTGAAACAGGGTCTCACTAGGTTGATGAGAGTCGCACTACATTGCTGAGACTGTCCTCGAACCTGCGATCCTCCTGTCTCAGCCTCCCAAGTACTGGGATTACAACCATGCACCACCACACCCAGCTATCAGTGGGTTTTAAATCAAAACTCTGGAAAATATTTTTGGGCCTGTCCATTTTTGCAAGTCTACTTTTTTCCCTTGAAGAACTGCTTGGAATGGAATTTAAAGGGCATTACATTTCCACCTCTCCAGGACAAGTGGCAGCTTGTCTGCGGTGTTAATTGTGAGGGATTTCCAGAGCTCTCCCTGGGAATCCAATCTTGAATCTGAGAGGTGTTGCCGAAGCCCTCGCAGGATACCCAGCCCGAAGTTAATGGAAGTTGGAGTTTAAAACCCTGAGCCCATTCCGTTCAGCTTTCACTTTCTGACTGTGAGCTCCACAAACAATAAACTTGGAAAACTCCATGAATGACCAATCAAATTCACTTTTTCCCCTTCCTTCCTTCCTTCCTTCCTTCCTTCCTTCCTTCCTTCCTTTGTGTGTTACTGGGGATTGAACTCAGGGTGTTCTACCTCTGAGCTACACATTCCCCATCCTGTTTTGTTTTATAATTTTTTTTGGTTTTTTTTTTTTGTGGTACCGGGGATTGAACGCAGGGGCGTTCTACCTCCGCACTACACCCCCGGCCCTATTTTTTTATACTTTATTTTGAAACCGGGCGGGTCTCACGAAGTTGCAGAGGGCCTCACTAGGTAGAGAGAGAAAGAGAGAGAGAGACAGGGAGAGAGAGAGAGAGAGAGCTGAGGCTGGCCACGAACCTGGATCCTCCGGTCTCCATCTCCCAAAGTACTTGGGATTACAAGCGTGCGCCACCACGCCCGGCCTTTTTAAATTTTTTGAAACAGGGTCTCACTATGTTGCTGAGGGTCTCAGTAAGTTGCTGAGACTGGTCTCGAACCTGAGATCCTCCTGTCTCAGCCTCCCAAATATTGGGATTACTGGCATGCACCACCATGCCTGGCTTCCAATTCACTGTGTGTGTGTGTGTGTGTGTGTGTGTGTGTGTGTGTATGTGTCACTGGGGATTGAACCTAGGGGCATTCTACCTCTGAGCCACACCCCCCACCCTGTTTTATTCTTATTTTGAAACAGGGTCTCACTAGGTTGCTGAGAGTCTCACTACTTATTGAGGCTGTCCTCGAACCTGCGATCCTCCTGTCTCAGCCTCCCAAGTATTGGGATTACTGGCATGCACCACCATGCCTGGCTTCCAATTCACTTTTAATGGCTGAACAAAACACGTGTAAAATGACAGCTAATTTCAAAAGTGACGCACATGAGAGACGCGACACTGGACAAAAGAGACCAAAGTAACACGCATGACAAAAGCACTATGCAATCCAAAGTAACACACAGGAGAGAACTTAACGTGCATGGTAGATCCGACACACACATCCTGGGAGAGGTGTGCGGCCAAAGTGGCACTGTGACTGAACTGGCTTGCCGGACAAAAATGACATGCATGTTCAGGCCAGCCCGCCCGGGAGGCCCAGCACACATGGCCAAGCCAGGTGACAGCACCAATGCACATGACAAAATGACACTGACACATGACAGAGGCACATGGCAGAGCTGACACGCATGGCCAGCGTGGCGTGTGTGACAGAAGTGAGACCCATGACCGAGCCGGCACAATGGCCAGCGTGCATGGCATGCGTGACACGAGCGTGTCATATTTTGTTCCGTGGTCATGTGTGTCGTATTCGTCGCGTGTGTTATTTTTGTAATAGGTGTCAGTTTTGCCGTCTTTTTTTTTTTAACTGGTAATCTCAGGCATTTTGTTGCAGAAACGGAAAGCTGATGAACGCGAGGACATTGAGGCCCAGAAAGCGCATCCCCGGCCGCACAGGGAGCAGCCTCTTGGGCCGCAGTCCTGTGCATTTCCCCCGAGCCTGTGCTTCGGAAGCCCAGGCTCCCACACCAGATCCCCGGTGGCCGCCATGTGCGGGGCGACAGGGAGTTAGGAGGATGCGCAGGAATTTCCAGTGGGAGATACCGTGTGCTCGCAAGAGCATCCCACGTGGAACTTCACAAGAGATTCTCCTACTTTTTTTTTTTTTTTGCGGTACCGGGGGTTGAACCCAGGGGCGTTCTACCTCCACGCTACACCCCCGGCCCTATTTTTTACACTTTATTTTGAAACCGGGCCTCACTAGGTAGAGAGAGAGAGAGAGAGAGACAGGGAGAAAGAGAGAGAGAAAGACAGACAGAAAGACAGAGAGAGAGAGAGACAGAGAGAGAGAGAGAGAGCTGAGGCTGGCCGCGAACCCCATCCTCTGGTCTCCGCCTCCCAAAGTACTGGGATTACAAGCGTGCGCCACCACGCCCAGCGAGATTCTCCTACTTTAAAAGAAGAAAAAAGTCTCCGCTTTGCTACAGGGTGTTGTTTGGTCTTTATGTTTCTGGTAGAACACCGCCTCTGAAGGTTTTCGAGCATTAAGATAACATAAGTAAAACAGCATTTGAGGACACATAAACTGGCTATTCTTATAAGTAATAAAATTAAGAGATGGAAGTCAAGCTCTTACTGGAGCCCCCTGGAAAAATCCCTGCCTTTCACCACGTTTGGGGTTTAAAGCTCCAGAGTCTCCTTAAAATGCCCTCCACTGAGCCACGACCTTATAAACAAACACCTCGCTGACACAAGAATAAGAGATAACTTCTGCAGACACCCAGGGGACCTGCCAACTTCCTACGTTAATGTTTAGCCTCCCCTGCTCCTAATGCCCTTGACGGGTTTTATTAAAGTGTGTAAAGTTTCTGAGTTTCTTTCCTGTCTTTCCACTGTCATTTTGACCTCAGCGGGGAGAGTCACTGGAGAGAGGACAATGCAAAGAGAAAAATGTCCACATGCCAGCTCAGGAGTTCAGCACCCAGCTGGCTGGCCAGAGTCGAGAGTGGTTCTCTGCGCTCAGCGGCCCTGCAGAGTCCCGGGCTGACTGTCAGGGGGTAGTTTATATCCCACCCAAGACCCCCAGTGCAGGGATCTTAAGAAGGCAGCTCTAGCCAGGCATGGTGGCGCACGCTTGTAATCCCAGTACTTGGGAGGCTGAGACTGGAGGATCCGGGTTTGCAGCCAGCCTCAGCTACTTAGTGAGGCTCTCCGCAACTTTGTGAGACCTTGTTTCAAAATAAAGTATAAAAAATAGGGCTGGGGGTGTAGCTCGGAGGTAGAATGCCCCTGGGTTCAATCCCCAGTAACGCAAAAAAAAAAGAAGGCAGCTCTGTAAGAATCAATCAAGCCACAAGTAATCATTCACTCTATTGCTGTTGGGTTTATAGACCAGGAATGACAGTGCACAGATGTGTGTGAGTGTGCACGCACATGTGTGTGACTGAATGTGCTCACAAGTGTGCGTGTGGGTGCAGGTGTTCATGTACCCGTGTTTGATGTCTGCATATGTGCCTCTCTGAGTGAGGGTATATGGGTATGCTACATGTGTACAGGTGTGTGTGTGTGTGTGTGTGTGTGTGTGTTGCTATCTGTGTGTGTGTGGTACTGGGGATTGAACCCAGTGGCCCTCTACCTCTGAGCTACACCCTGAGCCCTTTTTATTTTACTTTAATGTGTGTGTGTGTGTGTGTGTGTGTGTTTACTGGGGATTGAACCCAGGGGCATTCTACCTCTGAGCTACACCCTCAGTCCTGTTTTATTTTTATTTTGAAACAGGGTCTCACTAAGTGGATGAGAGTCTCACTATTCACCTAGGCTGTCCTCGAACCTGCGATCCTCCAGTCTCTGCTTCCCAAGTATTGTGTTGCTATTTTATTTAATCCTCAGTATAGCCCTGTGAGGAGGGCACTTGGTTCAATGTACAGGTGAAGACATTTCTGTTATTTGCCAAAGATCACATAAATAACACCTGGCGAGCCAGGCGCGGTGGCGCACACCTGTAATCCCAGCTACTTGGGAGGTGAAGCAGGAGGATCGCAAGTTCAAGGCCAACCTAGGCAACTTAGTGAGACTGTCTCAAAATAAAAAAATAAAATAAAAATGGTTGGGGGGTATAGGTCCATGGTAGAGCCCCCCTCAGTTCAATCAGTAGTATCACACACACAACAACAACAATGACTTCTGGTGAGCTGATCTTCTTCCAAGTCTAACTCAAAATAAAATGTGACACGTCTAGGGCCAAGGGGAAGGTAGCCAGACCCCAGAGTGTTCAGAGAGGCTTATCCAGGGCACAGTGTCAGGGCTAGTTTGACCCGAGTCCATCTTTATAAAGGTAAGTTGAAAAAACAAGGTTAGAAAAGCAGGTGGGGTTTACAGGGAGAAATGCCACCCGCAGGGGATGCTCACGACTCCTGCCCTGAGAAGTAAGCTGCCGTTCCCCATTCCTTTCAGCTCTTTGTGCGAGAGCCCGAAAAGAGGCTGGGAGTGCGGGGAGACATCCGCCAGCACCCCTTGTTCCGGGAGATCAACTGGGAAGAACTTGAGAGGAAGGAGATCGACCCACCATTCCGGCCTAAAGTGGTAAGGACTCGCCCCTGGGACTGCTTGCCTCCTTCTCCCTCCCCGCTGGCTGCTCCTCACCTCTGCCCCAGCCCCAAATCCCACCCAGGCCCCCTCTAGAAGAATGTGCTGCTCCACAAGGCCTCCAGCTGGTGTGGGGAGGGAGGGACTGTTAATCTTGCTTGCAAAATTTAACCTCTGTGGTTAAAATGTGCCCGCATGAAGAATGAATTGCTGAGTGTAGCTAGGCTTGAGTATGTATTTGTAAGGGGGGCTAGCAGATGAGATGGGGATTTTGCGTTTAATGGTCACAGTCTGCCCCGACTTGGATATAAACCCTGTGTCTTATGTGGGTTGGGTTTGTTTTCTTGTTTTGTTTTGTTTGTGGAACTGGGGATTGAACCCAGGGGCATTTTACCTCTGAACTACACCCCCAGCCCTATTTTATTTTTTTATTTTTAAACAGGGTCTCCCTAAGTTACTGAGGGCCTCACTAGGTTGCTGAGACTGGCCTCGAACCTGCAATGGTTCTGTCTCAGCCTCCCAAGTACTGGGATGACAGGTGTGCTCCACCATGCCCAGCTCCGGCATCCTATGTGAGGAATTTGGGAGCCATTTTCTGTCCATGTTATTTATTCAAGTTGACCTAACATCTATAATCTGTTCACACCACTCCATTCCCCAGTGGCAGTCATTAGGTGTTCTTCAATTTGAGGAAGAAAAAGTCAAGGTATAGAAAAAGGTAGAGCTCTAAATTCCCATGTATAATCACACTAGAAAAAGTCCCTCAGCTGAGTGTGATGCTGAACTGTACTCTTAAAAATAGTTAAATGGGACAGGCGCAGTGTTGCTCACCTATGATCCCAGCTACTTGGGAGGCTGAGGCAGGAGGATTGCCAACTCAAGGCCAGCCTGGGCCATGAGACCCTATCTTGAAATAAAAATTCAAAAGGGCTGGGGATGTAGCCCAGTGGGAGAGCCCTTGCCTAGCAGGTGCAAGGCCCTGGATTCAATCTTCAGTACCTCAGAAAAAAAAAGTTAAATGGCAAATATTATGTTAGATATATTTTATCATAGTTTTTTTAAATATTTTTTTCAATAAAGCAAAGTGGTGGATTTGCAGCTTTAACCATTTCTTTCTCTTTTTTTCAGTACTGGGGATTGAACCCAGGGGTATTCTACCTCCCAGCTACACCCCCAGCCCTATTTTTTATTATTTATTTTGAAACAGGGTCTCACTAAGTTGCAGAGGCCTCACTAAATAGCTGAGGCTGGCCGTGAACCCGGATCCTCCTGTCTCAGCCTCCCAAGGACTGGGGTTACAAGCATGCACCGCCATGCCCAGCTATCATTTGTTTATGATAAGATGAATTTTGACCTTGTTTTTACCATCAGAGCAGCTTAATACATGCCTGAACACTCACTGCAGATTAAAATTGACTTGATATTTTCCACATAAAAAACAGAACTTTGAGCTGGGCATGGTGGCGCATGCCCATAATCCCAGCACTTGGGAGGCTGAGACAGAAGAATCCCAGGTTCAAGGCCAGCCTCGGCAATTTAGTGAGGTCCTCAGCAACTTGACCAGGCCCTGTTTCAAAGCAAGAAATAAAATAGAGCTGGGGGTGCAGCTCAGAGGTAGAGTACCCCTGGATTCAATCCCCAGTGCCACCAAAAAACAAAAAAGAATCAGAAGTTTGATCTAAACTTACCCTGTCGGACAATTTCTGGTTCTGCCAGTAGGAAGGAATTTCTCCAACCCCTGGTCTGAGCAGCTCTTCGTAGACAGGACCACAGGCCATTGACATCATCCATGATCCTTTTGAGGGTGGGACAATGCCTGACCTTGATTATGCTTGTGTATGCTCACACGACTTTCTTTTCATAATGGTTATTCTCATCTTTGAAGGCTGAAATATACACCGCCCTGGTTTGTATTTATTAATAGATGTTGGTTTTTACTTTCTCTCCCTTTTTTTTTTTTTTTTTGGCTTATGAGAGCCACTGGACCTTTCAGTGGTCTGAAGGGAGTTTGTCCCACTGTAGACTATAGAAGACAGCCAAGATGTATAATAGCAAAATTAACATGGATAGAGGAGCCAAAAAAAAAAAGCAAAGGGTGTTGATAATAAAAGATGGGAATAAGCCAGGCATGGTGGCGCATGCTTGTAATCCTGGTACTTGGGAAGCTGAGACTGGAGGATCCGGGTTCGCGGCCAGCCTCAGCTACTTAGTGAGGCCCTCTGCAACTTAGTGAGACCCTGTTTCAAAATAAAGAATAAAAAACAGGGCTGGGGGTGTCGCTCGGAGGTAGAATGCCCCTGGGTTCAATCCCTGGTATCGAAAAAAAAAAAAAAGACGGGAATGTAGAACCTGCCATGTTCCTTCCCTCCTCCCTTCCCTCTACTCCCATCCTCTCCCTCCCCACCCTAACCTCTGTCCCATGTAGACTAAAAGGACAGAGGCCCAATACCAAAAATAAGTCAAATAAGAAAATAAATTTGGGATCACCTTTCCAAAGATTGCCAATCTTTCTTCATGTATACTATCCAACTAGAAGCATTAGATCCTATGGAATGTATACAGTGGAATTTCTTTTATCTCAACTTAATTATGCTACTGAAAACCGATGATTCGGGACCATAGAGATATTCGATACAAGCCATGCGTAATCATCTATAAATATCATTTCAGTTTAGTTTATCTGCAAATGCACAGATTATAGCCTAGATAACTAAGGTTAAGGTAATGAATTTTGTGGCTGATTATCTTCTCTTTTTCTCCCCCTTAATCTCTGACCAAGAAATCACCATATGACTGCAGCAATTTCGACAAAGAATTCTTAAATGAGAAGCCCCGGCTATCTTTTGCTGACGGAGCATTGATCAACAGTATGGACCAGAATATGTTCAGGAACTTTTCCTTCGTAAACCCGGGCATGGAGGGCCTCATCTCCTGAACCTTGTCTCTGGAAGGAATTCTCCTTCTCTGTGGGAAACAGTCCCAGTGACACTTCTTGGACCCTTTTTCGAGTTGGAAAAGAAAAGAAACACTCAACAATAAAGGCTGAGACCTTTTAGCTCCTCACATGACTTTTTATCTGTAGCAGAAACCAACTCTACATCACTAATGACAACGCCCTCAGTTTTATCTCCTGGCATCTTTCACAGGCACCTTGAAGTTGGGTCATTACTAACCCTAGCTATCTACTTGAAAAGTGGCTCTCCATGCTGTGAAAGATTTGAAACTTAATACTTCTCTCGATGATGGCTCTACCCCTGAGCACCAACTGCTGATCAATGAAATGCCTGATAAATCAAGGAGCAAACAGAACAAACTTCTCAAGATGGGAACAGCCCATTGCCTGGCACAGCTGTGGACCTCACTCAGTCACAGACTAGGAACCACTAACCCATTTTGTTCTGTGCATATCTGTGGAAGTGTGAATGGTTTGGGTGGAGGGGGAGCCCATAAGGTTCTATGGGATTCTTCGCAATAAACATAGCTTGTAACTTGAGATTTACAAATCCATTCATTCTGATTAGACATGAAATTCGCAGGAAAAAAGAAAATGGAAAGAGCTCATGTCGCTGATAGGGAAGGTTAACTGGAATACCTACACCAGTTATCTTGTCAACATAGAAATTAAGTTCAGAGTCCAATAAAGATAGCATCATTTTACTCCTTCCAATAAAACCTGTCTGTCCATCTGTTCTCAGTTGATCTCAACATGGTGCAGTCATTCATTACCATCCTCACATCATGACAAGAAAAGAAATGAAGTGCATAATTCTTCTAAGAGAAAACAAAATAGTTCCTTATACTATTACCGGTAATCTGATGACAAGTCTTTCTTTAGGTGTCATTCAAGATAAACGACCCATGCATGCTATTTGCGGTAGTCGATCTCCTTTAATTACAATTCTAACCATACATTTTCAAGTATTTGTGTTGTCTATATATTTTGATAAAATGTGACAATGATAAAGAGGTGGATGTGTAAAAATGGAATAAAAAAAAGAAAGATGCTTCTTAATAGTTTAATTTCCTACCTGTCCCCCTAAGAACTTGTTTCTGTCATGTTGACCATGAAAATGTAGCTAGCATTGAGTTGATGTTTTAAAATTGCGGAATCATAGAAAAAAAAAATCCCCAAGTGGGTGAAAAATTCAGGTAAGTTTTAATTGCTGTTGTTATATTCCTCTTTTCCATCCCTGTAAGATTTCTCAAAGCAGTGTTCTATGCATTTGCCTCTACTTCACCACCATCCACATGTGGCTCTACCCTCAAACTTCTCCCTCCAAAGCGAACTGTTATGATTTGGATTTGAAAAGTGCCCCTAAAAGCTCAAGTGTTGACATGTGCAGCAAGGTCCGGAGGTGGGCATGGCTGGAGGAAATAGGTCAATGGGGGTGTGGCTTGAGGACTATATCTCCCCTGCCCCCCTTCTCTCTCTCTCCTTCCCAGCTGCCTGCCGTCAGTTGAGTGGCTTTCCTCCACCATGCCCTGTTGCTGTGAAGTTTCTACCTTGGAGCAAGACGCCCATGAACTGAACCTCTGAACCATGAGCAAAATATTTCCCCCTCTTCTACATTGTTCTTACCAGGTATTTTGATCACAGAAGAGCAAACTGGCTAACGCTAACTTCTTTCCAGCCCTTGTGTTTCTCATTCCTCATCTCCCTTAATGCGTTTTTGTTGTTGTTTCATATAAGAAGGACGATTCTTTGACCTGTCCCCTCTATGTCCCCGAGAGAACATTTTCCCACACCCTCTCCTCCACGTTTGCTGATCCCTCTGCTGGCTTCTTCTCCCCAAGTCCTTCCTAAGGCCCCCCCTTCCTGCACTTCCCTTAAAGTTGTCCTTCCACCTCCCATCTCCCAGGATGACACCATGTGGATAATCATTTTTGGCAGGGGAGGGGTACCGAGGATTGAACCCAGGGGCATTCTACCTCTGAGCAATACCCCAGCCCTTTTTTATTTTTGAAACAGGGTCTCACTCAGTTGCTGAGGGCCTCACTCAGTTGCTGAGGGCCTAAGTTGCTGAGGCTGGTCTTGAACCTGCGAGGTACTGAGGAAATCAAATGGTCTAGAGTGAGTAACAGGTAACGATGAGGGTTAAGGTAGAGAGGTTGTCTGGGGACAGGGTTAGTGGACCTGAGTGGACTTTAGCCAAAGATTACATGGGGTTTTGAACTTGCATGTGATGTGATAAACACTTTCATTTGTGAAGATAATATAGATGTTGTATATGAGAATTAAGATGCAGAGAGACTTAAGATGGCAGGCTGGTGCAGGGGCTCTTAATCCAGCTATGATGCACAATAGACAGAGTAGAGATGAGTGTGGGTTTTAGAGAGAGTTTGCAGAGGTAGAATCATAAGCATTTGTCAAATGCAGAAAGAAACTTGGGGAGGAGAGAGGCGTAGAAGGAATGGTTCATGATGACTCAGCCTCTGAGCCCAGATGATGGGGCCATGGTGGGGCCATTAACAGAAATAGGAAATATAAGAGAGGACCAGATAATAGGAGATGGAACAGGCTCATTGTGGGCACACAGAGTTAGCAGAATCTGCTTGAAGCCTGGCAGAGGTCGGAGCTGGAGATGCAGATTTTGATTATCCACATGAAGCCAGGGACAGTGGCACATGTCTGTAATCCAAGTACTTGGGAGGCTGAGACAGGAGGATCGCAGGTTCGAGGCCAACCTCAGCAACTTAGCAAGAGGAAAGCACTTCTATCACTGGTCTGTACCTTCTGGTGGATTATGAACTCCTTGAGGACAGGGACAGTGTTTTTCCATATCCTCAGTCCCTGGTACCGTGCTCAGCACACCACAGGTGCTCAATAAATGCATGGTGAATGTGTAAATTAAAGGCTAAGTAGAAATACCATTATAAGATACCATTTCTCTTCCTTTTCTCCATAATGGCCAACTGTCAATAATCAATGATGATATAAGTACAGGAAGAGCAATACAACTAGAAAGCTGACATGATAAAAAAAAATTCCCTGTTAGTCATTTGCTTTGATCTCATTGCCCATCAAACTTTTTGCCGAGCTCAGGGCAAATGTCATCCAGACTCACACGCTAATCCTCTTCATAGACGCTGACAGAGACGATCCCTCAAAGGAAAGAAAAACAAGTAGCGACCTCAGGAAACAGGAAAGATCATTATTTGCTGGCTTAAGAAAGACCCGCTGACTTGATTGAAGAGGTCCACGTAGGAAAATATTAACCATGGCAGAATCTCTGCTTGGAGAGTTGTACGATATCAGAAATGTCAATAGATTCCATAAATCCGAAGATGTGTTCCCTCGTAGGACCAATTAGCCTTCCTGCAAGAAATGCAGCAGTCTTTGCACTCGGCTCATTTTTCATTATGAGGAAGAAAAAGTGATCCAAACCAAAATAAAGATGAAGTGTCCTGAGAGTAGACAACAATAAGAAAACGAGAAAGAAGTAAGGGACAACAATCACTGGGCTAAATTTAGAGAAAGTCCGAGCTAGAAAATATGACAGACTTCGATGTTTTCTTGTAATGTAAGGGTGACCGTGAGAAGATTAGAAATAGGCTGTTTTACTTCCAAATAATTAAGAAAACAATTAGGAGAGTAAATAAAGAAAATTTAAGAAAACAATTTCAAAGAGGCATACTAGATAGAAGCGTAATAAAATGGAGAAATAAATTTAAGCATGCCATTCATCACAATATATATCAGTGAGTTACATCTTTTTAATAAAATGGAAGAGTTTCTGGCTGATTTATTTATTTATTTATTATTTATCTATCTATTTATAGTACTGGAGGTTGAACCCAGAGGCATTCTACCTCCAAACTATACCCCCTTTCCTATTTTTTTCTTTTGGCTTGGAAGTTTTCTTTTAAATCAGATCAAATACCTTGGAATTGCTGAAGGGACACATGATAAACGGACGCTGCCATCCCTACAGGCTTAGAGGGTGAAATCCAGGGTCCTCAGCAGGGGGAGGGCCTTCCATGACCGCACCACCGCGCGTCATCTCTGCACACACTGGTAGCTTTCCCACCTGGTGTCCTCGCTTACGCTGTGCCATCTCCCCACATCCCTAGCTCTCTCACCTCACTCACTTCTCCTCTTCCAGAAATTCTCACATTGAAAGGCATCTCCCCCTGGAGCTCTTTCCTGGTGCCCACACCCCACCCTCAGCCTGGCCACAGGAAGTGCCCTTCTTTCACCTCCCAGGACAGTCGTTTGAAGTGCTTTTGTTGAAAGCACCATCTTGTTGGATAACAGCCTCAGAACCCAGACTTCTGACAGTTGGGCTCTCAGCCACTGCGACTTGGGACCTGAAGTGTTCCTAAAGTCCCAAGGAGATGGCAGCACCTCTTTGGTGTGGAGTGCCCTATGAGGAGGTCAGACAGAGTCTATAGTGTGTGTGTGTGTGTGTGTGTGT
>PVJS01031272.1:0-23516 GCA_004027185.1 Glis glis | reverse complement strand
AACCCAGGAGCATTCTACCTCCGAGCTACACCCCAAGCCCTATTTTTTATTCTTTATTTTGAAACAGGGTCTCACTAAGTTGCGGAGGCCTCACTAAGTAGCTGAGGCTGGGTGCAAACCTGTGATCCTCCTGTCTCAGCCTCCCAAGTACTGGGTTTACAAGCGTGTGCCACCACACGCAGCTCTACTCGACCCATTTCTTTTTTTTTTTTTTTTTATGGTACCAGGGATTGAACCCAGGGGCGTTCTACCTCTGCGCTACACCCCCGGCCCTATTTTTTTATACTTTATTTTGAAACTGGGTCTCACGAAGTTGCGGAGGGCCTCACTAGGTAGGGAGAGAGAGAGAGAGACAGAGAGAGACAGAGAGAGAGCTGAGGCTGGCCGCGAACCCGGATCCTCCGGTCTCTGCCTCCCAAAATACTGGGATTACAAGTGTGCGCCACCACGCCCGGCTACTTGACCCATTTCTAAACTTTCCTCCCCTCTCCACCTTGTATACTCTTTGTCATGGTTGGAAGTATTTCCCGATCTCTATACAGGTCAACATTTTCCGATTCCTGCATAGTTGTGAGGCTGTCCCTGTCCCTAGACCTCCCTTACCCTTGCTTATGCAAGCATGTAGGTCTAACCGAATCCTTCAAGGCACAGCCCAAATGCTGTCACTTCTTGTCTGCCTCTGACCTCTGGATAAAAGTAAATTATGTTCTGACTTTCCATAGCATTTTATTTTATATCTCAGTTTTAACTTTTTGCCTTATATAAAGCACATTTTTTTTTTTTTTTTTGCGGTACTGGGGATTGAACCCAGGGGCATTCTACCTCCGCGCTACACCCCCAGCCCTATTTTTTTTATTTTGAAACCAGGTCTCACAAAGTTGCGGAGGGCCTCACTAAGTAGAGAGAGAGAGAGAGAGAGAGAGAGAGAGAGAGAGCTGAGGCTGGCCTCGAACCCGGATCCTCTGGTCTCCGCCTCCCAAAGTACTGGGATTACAAGCGTGCGCCACCACGCCTGGCTATAAAGCACATTTTTAAATAATCAGAATTTAATCTGGGCATGCTGGCGCATGCTTGTAATTCCAGTAATTGGGAGTCTGAGACAGGAAGATCACAGGTTCAAAGCCAGACTTGGCAACTTGGTGAGGCTCTCAGCAACCTAGTGAGACCCTGTTTCCAAATAAGAAAAAAATTCGGCTGGGTGCAGCTTGGAGGTAGAATGCCTCTGGGTTCAGTCCCCAGTACTAAAATAAATAAATAAATAAGCAATCAGATTTTAATAATTTTATAGATTTATGTTACATAACTAACTGTATCATAATTGATTTAACCAATTCCTATTTTTAGGCATTTAGATTTCTTTTTTTCTTTTTTTTTTTGCGGTAACGGGGATTGAACCCAGGGGCGTTCTACCTCCACACTACGCCCCCGGCCCTATTTTTTATACTTTATTTTGAAACCGCGTCTCACGAAGTTGTGGAGGACCTCACTAAGAGGAGAGAGAGAGAGAGAGAGAGACAGCTAGAGAGCTGAGGCTGGCCGCGAACCCAGATCCTCCGGTCTCTGCCTCCCAAAGTACTGGGATTACAATGTGCACCACCACGCCCGGCGGCATTTAGATTTCTAATTTTTAAAAACTTATTTCCAGCCGGGCGTGGTGGCGCACGCTTGCAATCCCAGTACTTGGGAGGCGGAGACCGGAGGATCCAGGTTCAAGGCTAGCCTCAGCTAAGTAAGTAGTGAGGCCCTCCGCAACTTCGCCAGACCCGGTTTCAAAGTAAAGGATAAAAAATAGGGCCGGGGGTGTAGCTCAGAGGTAGAACGCCCCTGGTTTCAATCCCTGGTACCGCAAAAAAAAAAAAAAAAAAAAACCAACTTATTTCCAACAAGGCTATAATAAATGCCTCTTACACATCTTTGTAAAATTGTCTAATCTTTAGGATTATACTCCTAGAACTGAAATTTCTGGGGAGGCAAATATTTTAGATTTTTGAATTTCCAAATTCTCATATTATTAAAGATCTTAAATTCTGCAACCTCTTCTCTGTCATTCCTTTTAATATTAAGATCATGTTAAAGGCAGGTGTGGTAGTGTACACCTGTAATCCCAGTACTTGGGACACTGAGACCAGAGGATGGCAGCTTCAAGGCCAATCTCAGAAACCTAGTGAAACTCTCAGCAATTTAGCAAGATCCTGTTTCAAATAAAAAATGAGCCAGGCCTGGTGGCACACACCTGTATTCTCAGCATTTGGGAGGCTGAGACAGGAAGATCGCAGGATTAAGACCAGCCTCAGTGAGACCCTGTTTCAAAATAAAAATAAATAAATAGCTGGGCATGGTGGTGCATGCTGGTAATCCCAGTACCTGGGAAGCTGAGACCTGAGGATCCGGGTTCGCGGCCAGCCTCAGCTACTTAGTAAGGCCCTCTGCAACTTAGTGAGACCCTGTTTCAAAAAAAAAACTAAAAAATAGGGCTGGGGGTGTAGCTTGGAGGTAGAATGATGCTGGGTTCAATCCCCAGTACCTAAAATAAGTAAATAAATAAATAAATAAATAAATAATAAATAAATATAAATAAATAAACAAAAAGAGCTGGGGGTATAGCTCAAAAGTGGAATGCCCCACCTTCAATCCCCAATCACACACACACACACACACATACACACACACACACACACACACACACACACACACACACACACAGGCTGAGGGTATAGCTTGGAGATAGAATGCCCCTGGGTTTATTCCACAGTACCAAAAAAAAATGTTAAACGTGTGTCCAGTTTGGTGACTCAGAACATTGGCCTACTCATCCTCTCTAATACTGACATTTAGGATGTTTGTCGTGCCTTTGTTTCCCTTAAACTACACTCTCTCTAATATGTGTAAGTATGAGAACTAGCAAATTGATGTTTGATATGGCTATTTATTGTTTTCCTTCTTTCACGTTCCTTATCTCTCGGTTTTGAATAGGAAATGTGCAAACTGTTTCTTTATTGTTTTTCTCACTCCGGCCGCTTTAGGCTTCACTTGCAGACAGGAGATTTTGTGATGCCTTCCTTAGGCACAGCAGGAAAGAGACAGGAATGAGCACACTTGTCGAAAGTAAAGGAATGAGGGCTTGAAATCTGACAGTGCAGAAAGTGTCCTTGGCCGTCTTAGGTTGAAATTGTCAGCAGTGGAAAGAAGGGAACATTTAGCCATTTAATCCATCCCTCCTCCATTCCTTTAGTGGAAATTGTATATGCTTAAAATGTGGCAAACATAAAATTATGGTAAAATTATAACTCTTGTAATAAGAATTAATTTTATATCTTCCTTCATATTCAAACCACTTTAGGTGGATCACAAAGGGTTTTTAGGGGAGTGAAATTATTTTCTATGATGCTATAAGGGTGGATGCATGCCATTTGTCAACACTCATGGGATGTACAATGATGAGTCAATGTAGGTTCAGTTATAACAAATGTACCATTCTGATGCAAGATTCCTTTTCTTTTTTGGGGGGGTACTGGGGATTGAACCCAGGGATTGAACCTCTGAGCTACACCCCCAGCCCTATTTTATACTTTATTTTGAAACAGGGTCTCACTAAGTTGCTGAGAGCCTCACTAAGTAGCTGAGGCTGGCCGCGAACCCAGACCCTCCTGTCTCAGCCTTGCAAGTACTGGGATTACAAGGGTGCCACCACGCCTGGCTCGATGCAGGATTCTGATAGTAGGGAAGTTGTGTATGTAGAGCAGCATATGGAAATTATACTCTCCATCCATTTTTCTGTTTACCTCAAACTGTTCCTAGAAAGTCTATTTTTAAAAACACTCTATATTGCCGGGTGTGGTGGCGCACGCTTGTAATCCCAGTACTTTGGGAGGCAGAGACCGGAGGATCCGGGTTCGCAGGCTCGATGCAGGATTCTGATAGTAGGGAGGTTGTGTATGTAGAGCAGCATATGGAAATTATACTCTCCATCCATTTTTCTGTTTACCTCAAACTGTTCCCAGAAAGTCTATTTTTAAAAACACTCTATGTTGCCGGGTGTGGTGGCACACGCTTGTAATCCCAGTACTTTGGGAGGCAGAGACCGGAGGATCGCAGCCAGCCTCAGCTCTCTTGCTCTCTCTCTCTCCCTGTCTCTCTCTCTCTCTCTCTCTCTCTCTCTTTCTCTCCTTAGTGAGGCCCTCCGCAACTTCGTGAGACCCGGTTTCAAAATAAAGTATAAAAAATAGGGCCAGGGGCGTAGCGCGGAGGTAGAACGCCCCTGCGTTCAACCCCCGGTACCGCAAAAAAAAAAACAAAAAACTCTATATTAAGTTAAGACTAATAAAGGAAGTTGGTTTAAATAAGGGAAAGAGCCAGGCATGGTGGTACACACCTATAATCCCAGTACTTGGGAGACTGAAACAGGAGGATCACAGGTTCAAGGCCAGCCTCAGTAACTTAGCAAGACCCTCAGCAAGTTAGCGAGACCCTGTTTCAAAATTAAAAAAAAAATAGGGCTGGGAGTGTCACTCAGAGGTAGAATGCCCCTGGGGTCAATCCCCAGTACCAAAAAGGAAAAAAAAAGTTTTTAATGAAAAGGGCTGGGGCTATACCTCAGTGGTAGAATGCCCCTGGATTCAATTCCCAGTACAAAAATAAACTCAATCAATCAATAAGGTAAAGATCTAAACTTCATTTCTTTTTTTTTTTTTTTTTTGGTGGTATTGGGGATTGAACCCAGGGACATTCTACCTCTGAGCTACACCCTCAGCCCAATTTTATTTTGTACTTTGAAACAGGGTCAGCCGGGGTGGTAGCGCAGGTTTGTAATCCCAGTATTTGGGAAACTGAGACAGGAGGATCACAGGTTCATAGTCAGCCTCAGCTACTTAGTGAGGCCCTCCACAACTTAGTGAGACCCTGTTTCAAAATAAAGAATAAAAAAAAAAATAGGGCTGGGGGTGTAGCTTGGAGGTAGGATGCCCCTGGGTTCAATCCTCAGTACTACCACAAAAAAAAAGAAAGAAATGGGGTCTCAATAAGTTGCTGACAGCCTCACTAAGTTGCTGAGGCTGGCCACAAACCTGCAATCCTCCTGTCTCAGCTTCCCAAGTGCTGGAATTATAGGTATGCCCCACCACACCGGGCCCAAAATATTTATTTATTTATTTATTTTTTTTTTTTGCGGTACTGGGGATTGAACCCAGGGGCGTTCTACCTCTGAGCTACACCCCCAGCCCTATTTTATTCTTTATCTTTGAAACAGGGTTTCGCCAGGCATGGTGGCGCACCCTTGTAATCCCAGTACTTGGGAGGCGGAGACTGGAGGATCCGGGTTCGAGGCCAGCCTCAGCTAATTAGTGAGGCCCTCCGCAATTTCGTGAGACCCGGTTTCAAAATAAAGGATAAAAAATAGGGCCGGGGGTGTAGCTCAGGTAAAATGCCCCTGGGTTCAATCCCCGGTACCGCAAAAAAAAAAAAAAAAAAAAGAAACAGGGTTTCTCTAAGTTGCGGAGGGCCTAAGTAGCTGAGGCTGGCTGCGAACCTGCAGTCCTCCTTTCTCAGCTTCCCAAGTACTGGGATTACAAGTGTGTGCCACCACGCCCAGCTCCAAACTCTATTTTTTTTTTTTTTGTGGTACCGGGGATTGAACCCAGGGGCATTCTACCTCCAGGCTACACCCCCAGCCCTATTTTTTATTCTTTATTTTGAAACAGGGTCTCACTAAGTTGCGGAGGCCTCACTAAGTAGCTGAGGCTGGCTGCGAACCCGGATCCTCCTGTCTCAGCCTCCCAGGTACTGGGATTACAAGCGTGCGCCACCACGCCTGGCTTGAAACTCTATTTCTTAACTATATAGTTTTACCTTTGTTTTGTGCAATTCATTCAATCATTCATTTCTGCAATGGGTTCTCACTGTGTTGCCCGGGCTAGTCATGAACTTCTAGATTCAAGCGATCCTTCTGTCTCAGCCTCTTAAGCAGCTGGGACTTCAGACACATGCCACTGTGCCCAGCTCTTTGCAATTATTCAATAGGCTAGTAAAATGCTCTAAACAGGAAGCCTGTGATGATCAAGTTCAGAAAGTAATTAAAAATATTTGGCTGGGCGTGGTGGCGCACGCTTGTAATCCCAGTACTTTGGAAGGCGGAGACCGGAGGATCAGGGTTCATGGCCAGCCTCTGCTCTCTCTCTCTCCCTGTCTCTCTCTCTCTCTACCTGGTGAGGCCCTCCGCAACTACGTGAGACCCCGTTTCAAAATAAAGTATAAAAAAATAGGGCCGGGGGTGTAGCGCAGAGGTAGAACACCCCTGCGTTCAATCCCCGGTACCACAAAAAAAAAAAAATTTGTAATTTGTGTATCAACCACTCTATGTAAATTTCTAAATAACTTCAAAATCATTCTTATACTAGATAAAATACTATTCTTGTAGTTATTTTACTCTACAAATTGAGTCACCTTTGAAAATAAACTTATTGAGTAGATAAATAAAGTTGGAGAGTTATAACTTGTAAAGTATGGGATGCCAAAGTAATAAGATTTTGTAATATTTTGTATTTGGGTTATTTTTACATGGTCATTAATCCCATGTGCTGATATATTATTCTGTGTTTTATTGAAAAAGTCTTTACCCCTCCTCCGAAGAAGGGAGAAGACCCCTTCCGAACAGATGACCTTCCTGCAAACCTGGGCTATCACCTCAGAATGAAAGATGGAGTAGTTTACATCTACCCTAACGAAGCAGCTGCGGGCAAAGATGAGCCTAAACCATATCCTTACCCAAATCTGGATGACTTCTTAGATGATATGAATTTTTTACTTGCTTTAATTGCCCAAGGACCAGTGTAAGTGTTTAATGAGACCTAAACAACAACTATGGCTACCACTATTGATAGTAAGAACATTTATTGAACACTTGTTAGGTTCAAATACTATATTAAACCCTCCATGTACATTATTTCTTTTACTCCTCACAATTGCTCTATGAGGTATTTTTATTTTTATTTTTATTTTTATTTATTTATTTATTTATTTATTTATTTATTTTTGTGGTACTGGGGATTGAACCCAGGGGCATTCTACCTACACACTACATCCCCGGCCCTATTTTTTATCCTTTATTTTGAAACCAGGTCTCACGAAGTTGCAGAGGGCCTCACTAATTAGCTGAGGCTGGCCGCGAACCCAGATCCTCCGGTCTCCGCCTCCCAAGTACTGGGATTACAAGCGTGTGCCACCACGCCCGGCTCTATGAGGTATTTTTATAATTACAACTTTTTTATTTTTGGCACTGGGGATTAAACCCAGGGGGGTTCTACCTCCAAGCTACACCCCCAGCCCTTTTTATTTTTTATTATGAAACAGGGTCTGGCTAAGTTATCATGAACTGGCCGCACACCTGCAATTCTCTTATCTCAGCCTCCCAAGTACTGGGATTACAGGCATGCGTCATCATATCCAGCTTATAATTACAGTTTTTATGAGCTGAAACTTTGACTAGTTAAGTAACTTGCCCAAAGTCATGAATTTTCTCACTGCAAAGCCAAGGCCCTTTACTTTGCTTTTTTGTTGTTATTTATTTGTTTGTTTTGTTTGTACTGGGAATTGAATCCAGGGGCATTCTACCTCTGAGCTACATCCCCAGCCCCATTTTATTTATTTATTTAGGTATTGAGGATTGAACCCAGGGGCACTCTACCCCTTAACGACACACAGAGCTTAGCAAAATAGGATCTTGCTAAATTGCTGAGGGTCTTGCTAAGCTGCTGAGACTGGCCTTGAACCTTCGATCCTCCTGTCTCAGCCTCCCAAGCACTGGGATTACAGGTGTGCGCCACCACCATGCCCAGCCCAGGGCTCTTAACTTTGAATGACACTGTAGCCACTTGCCTTCCCTCATGATTTTGTCCAACTTTGAGGAAAAATTGAAGCTCAAAACTTTTCAGTGAGATTAACTGTAGAAGAACCTGAAATATTTGTTCCAATAATTGTTTCCTATGGGTGAAAAAGGGTCCTGATGGGTTTGAAATTGTGATTGTTTTCCGTAAATGCTTGGACTTTTTTAGAATTAAGTAATTTTATTTTTCACAGTAAGACCTATGCCCACCGGCGCCTGAAGTTCCTGTCTTCCAAGTTCCAGGTCCATCAGATGCTCAACGAGATGGATGAGCTAAAGGAGCTGAAAAACAACCCCCACCGAGATTTTTATAACTGCAGGAAGGTAAACATTTTAGCTGCTCAGAGGTAATTCCTAGACAAAAAAAAAATTAATCCAATGATTTCTTGAAAAAGACAAGAAAAACATTATTTTCTGATTAAGATAAAATTTCAGCAGGTTTAATGGATTTACCCAGGGGCGTTCTACCTCCACGCTACACCCCCCGGCCCTATTTTTTATACTTTATTTTGAAACCGGGTCTCACAAAGCTGCGGAGGGCCTCACTAAGTAGAGAGAGAGAGAGAGAGAGAGAGAGAGAGAGAGAGAGAGAGAGAGGGAGAGAGAGTGAGAGAGAGATAGAGAGAGAGAGAGAGCTGAGGCTGGTCGCGAACCTGGATCCTCCGGTCTCCGCCTCCCAAAGTACTGGGATTACAAGCGTGTGCCACCACGCCCGGCCAGATAGATTATTTCTAAGAGATTAAAAATATAATTTCTATATTTTACTCCAGAGAAATACCATATTCTTTTGTGTGTGGGGGGCATGCTGGGAATTGAACCCAGGGCCTTCTACCTCTGAACTACACCCCAAACCTTTTTTAAAAAATATACTTTATGCCGGCCGTGGTGGTGCATGCTTGCAATCCCAGTACTTGGGAGGCTACTTAGTGAGGCCCTCTGCAATTTAGTGAGACCCTGTTTCAAAATAAAGAATAAAAAATAGGGCTGGGAGTGTAGCTTGGAGGTAGAATGCCCCGGCTGGGTTCAATCCCTAGTACCGCAAAAAAAAAAAGATAGATAGAGAGATAGAGAGATAGATAGGTAGATAGATGGATGGATGAGCCGGGCGTGGTGGTGCACGCTTGTAATCCTAGTACCTGGGAGGCTGAGACAGGAGGATCCGGGTTCTCGGCAAGCCTCAGCTACTTAGTGAGACCTTCCACAACTTAGTGAGACCCTGTTTCAAAATAAAGAACAAAAAATAGGGCTGGGGGTGGAGCTTGGAGGTAGAATGCCCCTGGGTTCAATCCCCAGTACCGCAAAAAAAAAAAAAAGATGGATGAATGATAGATAGACTTTTATTGGTGCATTTTAATTATACAACATAATGAGATTCGAAGTAATACATTCATACATGCACACATTGTTTGGTATATTTTTTTATTTTGAAACAGGGTCTTGCTAAGTTACTACCTGCTGGCCTTAAACCTATGATCCTCTGGTCTCAGCCTCCCAAGTACTGGGATTACAGGCATGTGCCACCACACCTGATTAAGATATACTATCTTCTTTGCATAAAAAATTATTTACCTGTAATCCCAGTAGTTGGGAGGGTGAGACAGGTGGATCAAAGGTTTAATACCAGACTCAGCAACTTAGTGAGACTCTCAGCAACCTGGCAAGACCCTGTTTCAAAACAAAACATAAAAAAAGGGCTGGGGGTGTAGTTTGGAGGTAGACTGCCTCTGAGTTCAATCTCTAGTACCAAAAAAAAAAAAAAAGAAAGAAAGAAAGAAAGAAAAGAAAAAATATCTGCCACATAAATGTCATACTGGGCTATGGGTTCATAATTTCAGTCCTATCTTCTTTGGGGATGAACACTGTGATAGCCACATTACTTTATGTGTGTGTGTGTGTGTGTGTGTGTGTGTGTGTGTCTGTGTCACTGGGGATTGAACCCAGGGGCATGCTACCTCCAAGTTATACCCCCAATCCTTTTTATTTTTTTGTTTGTTTTTTGTTTTTGTTTTTGCGGTACTGGGGATTGAACCCAGGAGCATTCTACCTCCAAGCTACACCCCCACTCTATTTTTTATTCCTTATTTTGAAATAGGGTCTCACTGTTTGTTTGTTTGTTTTGCGGTACCGGGGATTGAACCCAGGGTGTTCTACCTCTGAGCTACATCCCCAGCCCTATTTTTTTTATACTTTATTTTGAAACCGGGTCTCACGAGGTTGCGGAGGGCCTCACTAAGTAACTGAGGCTGGCCGCGACCTGGATCCTCTGGTCTCCTCCTCCCAAGTACTGGGATTACAAGCATGCGCCACCACGCCCGGCCCTGAAACAGGGTCTCACTAAACTAAGTTGCAGAGGGCCTCACGAAGTAGCTGAGACTGGCCGCGAACCTGTGATCCTCCTGTCTCAGCCTCCCAAGTCCCGGGATTACAAGCGTGTGCCACCATGCCCGGCCTATTTCTTTGTTTGGAAACAGGGTCTTGCTAGGTTGCTGAGCGTCTCGGTATGTTGCTGAAGCTGTCCTCGAACCTGCAATTCTCTTGTCTCAGCCTCCCAAGTACCGGTATTACAGGCATGTGCCACAACACCCAGCTGCCACATTACTTCTAATTGCATTTCTGAGATGGAGAATGGTCCCTGGGAATTCTATATGGGTCAAATGTAGGAAGTATATTGGATGTACATGTATACAGGAGAAGCAAGCATTATCATTGCATCTAGTCAAACCTCTCTCATTCTTGCACACACATAAAGGGCACAGATGGGTTCTTTATCGCTGGGTCACCTCCACCAGCTGTCAGCTCTCAACCCCATAATTTACTCCTTCCTCTTGCCACGGTGGGATTTGCAGGCACCGTAGCCTCTAACAGAGTAGCAGAATCACTAAAGCTGATTGCTGGTTTTTCTTTCTGGGAATATGCACAGGTAGACACCCATATCCATGCAGCCGCCTGCATGAACCAGAAACATCTGCTGCGCTTTATAAAGAAATCTTATCAGGTTGATGCTGACAGAGTGGTCTACAGCACCAAAGAGAAGAATCTGACACTGAAGGAGCTTTTTGCTAGATTAAAAATGCATCCATATGATCTGACTGTTGATTCCCTGGATGTTCATGCGGTAGGTTGAAAAGATATCACTAATTTCACTCTCCTACTCAGAACCTACATGCCTTCCCTTCTCGCATCCCTCTTACCACGCTGACTGAAAGCACCTCAGACGATTGTGAGCGTCACTCACTGTCAATTGTCACAAATTTAATTTTTGGAGCCCAACCCCTTCCCCTGCTAGCAGCCCCTCTTGGCCATTCCCTAGCACCCTGTGTCCAGGCAACTCTGATAATCATACACTCCTGCTCCTGTCTCCTGACTCAGGGGCGCCAGACCTTTCAGCGTTTTGATAAGTTCAATGACAAATACAATCCCGTGGGAGCGAGTGAGCTGCGGGACCTCTACCTGAAGACAGACAATTACATTAACGGGGAATATTTTGCCACTATCATCAAGGTGAGAGAGAACCAACCAGATCTATGGTACCTGGCATGGTTCTTGAAGATGGAAGGAGGGAAGAAAGAGAGGAAGGGAGGAAGGAAGGGAAGGGGAGGTGCTATCTCTGGGGCCAAGCACTACACAAATGCATATAAGAATTTCTTCTGCAATATCCACTCTAATGATTTTAAAAGCCTTTAACTCCTAGGATAGAGAAGTTAAGGGGGTGGTTTTTGGGGTGAAGGACCTGGCCTTTTCAGGCTTTGGGGTGGTCAATTCAGGAAGAGCTGGGGTGGGAATCACACTCATCTTTTTTTTTTTTTTTTTGCGGTACTGGAAATTGAACCCAGGGGAATTCCACCTCCGAGCTACACCCCAGTCCTATTTTTTTTTTATTCTTTATTTTGAAACCGGGTCTCACTAAGTTGCGGAGGGCCTCACTAAGTAGCTGAGGCTGGCCGTGAACCCGGATCCTCCAGTCTCAGCCTCCCAAGTACTGGGATTACAAGCGTGCGCCACCACGCCCGGCCACACACTCATCTTTATCACGCCTGCACATTAGGAAGCAGGAATAGTATGTGGGATGGGGGACTGGGGGAACGTGGAAGCGGCGTTTCTTCTGCAGGCACCTTGGATCTCTCATCATCCTTACTTTGATGTTTCTCTCTCTGATCGCCATCATGTTCTATGAATCTTTTATTCCACTGGATTTTCCTCAACTCTCAAGATTTCTCGTAGATCTTTTTTTTTTTTTTCAGAACTGGGGATTGAACCCAGGGGCATTCTACCTCTGAGCTACACCCCCAGCCCTATTTTTTATTCTTTATTTTGAAACAGGGTCTCACTAAGTTGCGGAGGGCCTCACTAAGTAGCTGAGGCTGGCCACGAACCTGCGATCCTCCTGCCTCAGCCTCCCAAGTCCTGGGATTAAAAGCGTGTGCCACCATGCCTGGCTGATCTTAACCTTTGATAGTTTCTTCTTCTACTTCCTTTCACATGTCCTCAGTTCTTCTCAGTACCCATCTCCTCTCCCCAGACCTCACAGACCTAGACCCTGAGGGGCTTGGGGGAATTTCTGGCTCTGGACTCCTCTCTTGGCTTTGCAGGAGGTAGGTGCAGACCTGGTGGAGGCCAAGTACCAGCACGCTGAGCCCCGCCTGTCCATCTATGGCCGCAGTCCTGAGGAGTGGAGCAAACTCGCCTCCTGGTTTGTCGGCAACCGCATCTACTGCCCAAACATGACATGGATGATCCAGGTCCCCAGGATCTAGTATGTACCTTCCCCCATCTCACCTGCCTCCCCCCTCACTTGAACAGGGGATATGCTGCCCATCTGGGCAGAAATCAGCTCTGTTGAAGCAGTACTGAGTAGTGGGTCCTGCGTGCTTGGTTCTGCTCACTCTGGGGACAGCATTTTTTTTTTTTTTTTGCAGTACCAGGGATTGAACGCAGGGGCGTTCTACCTCCGCGCTATGCCCCTGGCCCTATTTTTTATGCTTTATTTTGAAACTGGGTCTCACAAGGTTGCGGAGGGCCTCACTAAGGAGAGAGAGAGAGACAGAGAGAGAGACAGGGAGGGAGAGAGAGAGAGAGAGAGAGCTGAGGCTGGCCGCGAACCCGGATCCTCCGGTCTCCGCCTCCCAAAGTACTGGGATTACAAGCGTGCGCCACCACGCCTGGCGTGGGGACAGCATTCTTGACCAGACTGGAGTAAGGAAGATCATTTCAGTTTAGTCTTCTAGCCAGAAGCTAAATAACGAAGCTGCAATAAGAACTATGCACATTTTAGTATACTTGCTCTCTCCTGGTCTTCTGTGTGTACCGCTCATTCTTTCCCACATTGATCTGGACTGATGTGTGTCGCTGATTGTCTCACCCACAAGCACTCAGCTTCTCCATAATCAGAGAGTACTTGTCATGGTATTGCTGAGGAATACCACAGCTATCGCTTTCATACCACAGCTATCGCTCACCGCCTTCAGGGATGCTTTCTCTCTCACTTTGTTCAGTATCATTGATCTGTTATCTAACTTACATGTTCATATATTCTCTGGCAACCTGCCTGGGTGCTCTGTGTGCCCTGTGGCAATGCAGGAGTTTTATCCTCTCTTAAGTAAAAAAAAAAAAAAAAAGTAGCTTTTTGACAGGGGTAGTACTTCCTAATACTGTTCCAGCAGAGAGGCAGTAGAGCGTGATGGTGAGGAGTGTGGACTCTACCCAGACTGGCTGGGACGCTCTAGCTGTGTGACCTTGGGCAAGTTATGTTACTTCTCGTGTCTTTATTTCATCATCCTCAAAAGAGGTAAAAGTGTCACCCACCTTGTTATTATGAGGATTAAATTAGTTTATATTTCTTGTCACTTCTTAGAAAAGTCGCTGTTATAAAGTGCTATAGTTTGGGCCGGGCATGGTGGCGCATGCTTGTAATCCCAGTACTTGGGAGGCGGAGACCGAAGGATCCGGGTTCGCAGCCAGCCTCAGCTCTCTCTCGCGTGCTCTCTCTCTCTCTCTCTCTCTCCCTGTCTCTCTCTCTCTCTCTCTACTTAGTGAGGCTCTCCGCAACTTCGCGAGACCCAGTTTCAAAATAAAGTATAAAAAATAGGGCCAGGGGTGTAGCTCGGAGGTAAAATGCCCCGGTACCGGAAAAAAAAATAAAGTGCTATAGTTTGTTCTTACCACAGATCAGATGTATTGTGTGTGTGTGTGTGTGTGTGTGTGTGTGTGTGTGTGTGTGTGTATTGTGAAGTGGGATGAAACATAGGGGCATTCTACCTCCTAGCTATACTCCCAGCCCTTTTATTTTTTTATTTGAAACAGGGTCTCGCTAAGTTGCTGAGAGCCTCACTAAGTTGCCGAGTCTGGCCTCGAAACTTCAATCCTCATCTCAGCCTCCCAAGTACTGGGATTACAGGCATGTGCCACCACGCCCAGCTCAGATGTATTTTTGATATCCATTTTATGCTCACTATCTTATACTCCACACGTATATAAATCACTGAACCTCTGCTCATTCTCTATCTGAATGGAGCTGTGAAGGTTTAGTTTCTTCCTTCCTTCCTTCCTTATTTATTTATTTTTTGTTGCTGAAAAACCCCTGAGGACTGAACCCAGGGGCTTTTTAACCTCCAAGGTACACCCCTAACCCTTTTTTTTTTTTTTGCGGTACCAGGGATTGAACCCAGGGGCGTTCTACCTCCGCACTACACCCCCGGCCCTATTTTTTTATGCTTTATTTTGAAACCGGGTCTCACGAAGTTGCGGAGGGCCTCACTAGGTAGAGAGAGAGAGAGAGAGAGAGACAGGGAGAGAGAGAAAGAGAGAGAGAGAGCTGAGGCTAGCCGCGAACCCGGATCCTCCGGTCTCTGCCTCCCAAAGTACTAGGATTACAAGCGTGCTCCACCACGCCCGGCTACCCCTAACCCTTTTTAATTTTTATTTTGAAACAGGGTCTTGCCAAGTTGCTGAGGGTCTAAGTTACTGAGGCTGGCCTTGAACCTGCAATCATTCCATCTCAGCCTCCCAAGTACTGGGATTACAGCCACCGCACCTGGCTAAAAGTTTAGTTTTTTTACTCTAAAGGGGTTGTCGAAGAGATAGGGACACATGGTCCAGAAAGAAAGGTACGCTTCCTATGCCCAGCCCAAACAGAGCCCCCCTTTGTGGGCAAGCAAGAATATACAAGAGTGGGTGGAGGGTGAACATAACCAGGTCTTTTTTCTTTTTTATTTATTTATTTATTTATTTATTTATTTACTTATTTATTTATTTTGCGGTACTGGGGATTGAACCCAGGGCATTCTACCTCTGAGCTACACCCCCGGCCCTATTTTTTATTCTTTTTTTTCTTTTGCGGTACCAGGGATTGAACCCAGGGGCGTTCTACCTCCGCGCTACACCCCCGGCCCTATTTTTTATACTTTATTTTGAAACCGGGTCTCACGAAGTTGTGGAGGGCCTCACTAAGTAGAGAGAGAGAGAGAGAGAGAGAGAGAGAAAGAGAGAGAGAGAGAGAGAGTTGAGGCTGGCCGCGAACCCGGATCCTCCCGTCTCAGCCTCCCAAGTACTGGGATTACAAGCGTGCACCACCACACCCGGCTAGGTCTTTTTTCTGAATATGGCATTTGGACCCCTGGTTTCCTCAGACTGGGGCTATCTGTCCTAAAATCCTTCCTTTGCTTCTAAATTCTCTTTATTCTTGCCTCTAGTGATGTGTTCCGATCCAAGAATTTCCTTCCACATTTTGGAAAGATGCTGGAGAATATTTTCATGCCAGTGTTTGAGGCTACCATCAACCCCCAGGCCCACCCAGACCTCAGTGTCTTCCTGAAGCATGTAAGCATGACCCTTTAGGCCTCCATACTGCTGCTCCGCTACCTGACCGTGACTAGTTCCTGGCACTTCTCTCGTTATGTTTGGCCCTTGCCTTTGGAGCTGAAGGTTTATCTGAGGGCAGGGACACTGCAGTTGGACTGAACCCATTGCATGGCTCACTTTTCCTACAGATCACTGGCTTTGACAGCGTGGATGATGAGTCCAAACATAGTGGTCATATGTTCTCCTCCAAGAGTCCCAAACCCCAGGAGTGGACAATGGAAAATAATCCATCTTACACTTACTATTCCTACTACATGTATGCAAACATCATGGTGCTCAACAGCCTGAGGAAGTAAGTACAAGGAACTGGGACGACAGGAGCCTCTTGCCACAGCTCGTTCCTCCTGCACAGGCACTCTAGGGGGTTAAGGGCCTCAGTGCATTCCTGGGGTGCTTCCAACTGGCCCAAACCAGAAATGTCTTTCCCTTAACTTTTTCTTCAGTTTATTTATTTAGGGGCAAGAGTAGACACCCTAAATAAATAGGTGGTTTCAGTAATTTTTGTAGTTCGTTTTCATTGGAAGTTTAGGAACTTACACTTATCACTGTGCAATTTATTGTAAAACTCCAGATATTTTTACCCTTCTTGTTATCCCTGGGTAAGGTATGTGTGCACACTGAGAATTGAACTCAGGGCCTGGTATATGCTTAGCATGTGCTCTACCACTGATCTACATTCCTAGCCCCTAATGGAGATCCTTAGAACCATTTCCCCCCTAAAGTGTGAGTAATGCTGAGAAATGGTGGTATTTCTCCTATTGAAACTGACGCTTCTTTTTTTTTTTTTGGCGGTACCGGGAATTGAACCCAGGGGCATGCTACCTCCGAGCTACACCCCCAGTCCTATTTTTTTATTCTTTATTTTGAAACAGGGTCTCACTAAGTTGCAGAGGGCCTCACTAAATAGCTGAGGCTGGCCGTGAACCTGTGATCCTCCTGTTTCAGCCTCCCAAGTACTGGGATTACAAGCGTGTGCCACCATGCCTGGCTTGTTCTTTGTTTTGAAACATGGTCTCACTAAATTGCAGAGGGCCTCACTAAGTAGCTGAGGCTGGCCGTGAACCTGCGATCCTTCAGTCTCAGCCTCCCAAGTACTGGGATTACAAGTGTGTGCCACCACACCCAGCGAGACTGACGATGCTTCTATTCAATTCTTGATTACCTCCTTAACTCCATATCCCCTACTGCCTATTTTTTAAAAGTTTCTATTTAGGGAGAATTAAGATGATGATTCAGAGTCAGGCATGGTGGTGTACGCCTATAATTCCAGTACCTGGAAGGCTGAGACAGGAGGATCACAGATTCAAAGCCAGCCTCTGTAACTTAGTGAGAATCTCACCAACTTAGTGAGACCCTGTTTCAAAATAAAAAATAAAAAGGGGCTGGGGGTGTAGCTCAGAGGTAGAATTTCCCTGGGTTCAATCCCCAGTGTCAGGGGGAAAAAAAGATGATTTGGGATTGCCAGTTTTGTTGAATCCTTTGGATGGCTGATCCCTTCCAGGTTATTAATTGTTCTACTGAATTTTCTTGTAAACCCCTTTACCCTGATCTGCAATTCCTATAGCAGTTTCACTTCCATAGGGAACGAGGCATGAATACATTTCTGTTCCGACCTCACTGCGGCGAAGCTGGAGCGCTCACCCACCTCATGACGGCATTTATGATAGCTGATAATATCTCTCATGGCCTGAATTTAAAAAAGGTGAGTTGGAGGCTCTTCTTAATGTTAACTTTTGTGTTGGAGCTGGAAGTGCCTCCCCCCTCCCACATCATCAATACTGGAGTCAAGTTCAAGTAGAGCATAAAAGATGTTTGAGATTATTTATTCACCCTACAGAGAGAAGCCAAGGACCTCACTCAAGATTACCTACCTAGTTGCTGTGAGAGATGAGTTAGTGCACACCTCTTGACTTCCTGTTTAGAATTTTGGCAAGAGAAAATTCAGAGGCGGCTTGGCTTAGCTTGAGTTAGTTTATGCCAGATTTCTTGTCATAACATGCTTTAAAATGTCTTTTGTGAGAGCCAGAACTTTTGCATAGGAAAAAAATAGGTTTCGGGGTGAAGTCTTTGAGTTTTAATTGCCTAGGTTAGTCTGTCTTAAACAATTAAAGCTCAAATAAATAACCTGATCTGGCTTGATGCTTCTTAAAAATGAATCATACCAAATATATGTATTCTTTTTTTATTTTTTTATTTTTTGCAGAACTGGGGATTGAACACAGAGGCATTCTACCTCTGAGCTACACCCCCGGCCCTATTTTTTATTTTATTTATTTACTTATTTATTTATTTTCTTTTTTTTTTTTTGCGGTACTGGGGATTGAACGCAGGGGCATTCTACCTCTGCGTTACGCCCCGGCCCTATTTTTTAGACTTTATTTTGAAACTGGGTCTCACGAAGTTGCAGAGGGCCTCGCTAAGGAGAGAGAGAGAGAGAGAGAGAGAGAAAGAGAGAGAGAGAGAGAGAGAGAGAGAGAGGGAGAGAGAGAGGGAGAGAGAGACAGGGGGAGAGAGAGAGAGCGAGAGAGCTGAGGCTGGCCGCGAACCCGGTTCCTCCGGTCTCCGCCTCCCAAAGTATTGGGATTACAAGCATGCGCCACCACACCCGGCTCCTATTTTTTATACTTTACTTTGAAACCAGGTCTCACGAAGTTGCAGAGGGCCGCACTAAGTAGCTGAGGCTGGCCACGAACCCGGATCCTCCGGTCTCTGCCTCTCAAGTACTGGGATTACAAGCGTGCACCATCACGCCTGGCACAAATATATGTATTCTAAATAGTATTTACATTAAAAAAAACTAGAATTCTCCTTTTCTAGGAGATTTCTAGGAGATTAGCTGCACACACCTTTCCACGCTCACTTCCAGGCATCTGTGCAGATGTGGAGACACAGTCAGCCACATTCCCGGCCACACCCGCCATCGCCCCTCCCCCAGTTTTCCTTTTTCATGATTTTGTTGAAAGCTAAAGCTTAAGGTAGACCAAGGGATTTAAGGTTTCTAGTTCCTATCCCTTTTTCACCATCCTTAATTTGTTTTATTTTTATTTTTTTCCAGAGTCCTGTGCTACAGTACTTGTTTTTCTTAGCCCAGATTCCCATCGCCATGTCCCCGCTAAGTAACAACAGCCTATTTCTTGAGTATGCAAAAAATCCTTTTCTAGATTTCCTCCAGAAAGGGCTAATGATCTCACTGTCTACAGATGACCCGATGCAATTCCACTTCACCAAGGTATACATGTGGAGTGTTAAGCAATACAAGAATATTTTGCTGAACAGTTATTTCCCACCCAGAACTTGAAAGTCAAATCAAGGTACTTCATTATTCTCTTTGTGCCAGATGCATATTATTTCTTTTATTAATGCATTCTTCCCTCTCTCTGTGCCTCATTTAAATAAATAACTGCAGGAGCCCCTGATGGAGGAATACGCCATTGCAGCACAAGTCTTCAAGCTGAGTACCTGTGATATGTGTGAAGTGGCGAGGAACAGCGTGCTGCAGTGTGGAATTTCTCATGAGGTAGACCTGCCCTTGACTGGCTGCCTTTCTGTGCATAGGGTCTGGTAACCTGAATGTTGAAAAATTAGTTGGGGAAACACATGTAGAAAAATTGTCCCACAGATCATATGCAGTTACTATGGACAGGGACTAGAAAGGATTACTCTGTTTCTCTGGGCATGTCTTTTGGGCAAGGGAAATAAAATACACTTAATTTCTTTTTTTTTTTTTTTGTGGTACCGGGGATTGAACCCAGGGGCGTTCTACCTCCGCGCTATGCCCCCGGCCCTATTTTTTATACTTTATTTTGAAACCGGGGCTCACGAAGTTGTGGAGGGCCTCACTAAGGAGAGAGAGAGAGAGACAGACAGACAGAGAGAGAGAGAGAGAGAGAGAGAGAGCTGAGGCTGGCCGCGAACCTGGATCCTCCGATCTCCGCCTCCCAAAGTACTGGGATTACAAGTGTGCGCCACCACGCCCGGCTCCACCTAATTTCTTAATAAACCACACACATTGAAGCACTAGATGAATACTTGCATAGTTTGTTTTTTTCTTTTGCCTGTGGCTAATTGTTGTCTATATGGGGAGAGAGGGGAGAAAGACAATCATTCTGCTTTCTTTTCTCTTACAGGAGAAAGCCAAGTTTCTGGGCAGCAATTACCTTGAAGAAGGCCCTATTGGGAATGATATCCGGAGGACAAATGTAGCCCAAATCCGCATGGCCTATCGTTATGAAACCTGGTGTTATGAGCTCAATTTGATTGCTGAGGGTCTTAAATCAACAGAATAAAATAAATAAACCAAATAATAATATGAATGAGATTTTCATTGCAGAGTTTGAATAACAATGAGTACCAGTTACTGAGTCCCTATTATAAGACAAAGATTGTATTAATGTTCCACTGATATTATTGCTTTTTTTTTTTCGTGGTAACAGGGATTGAACCCAGGGGCATTCTACCTCTGAGCTACACCCCCAGCCCTATTTTTTTTATTCTTTATTTTGAAACCGGGTCTCACTAAGTTGCGGAGGGCCTCACTAAGTAGCTGAGGCTGGCTGCGAACCCGGATCCCCCGGTCTCAGCCTCCCAAGTACTGGGATTACAAGCGTGTGCCACCATGCCCGGCTTCCACTGATATTATTTCATTTAATTATTTTCACAACTTCATTTATTTATTTAGGTATTGGCGATTGAACCCAGGGGTGCTATACTACTGAGCTACACCCCAGACAATTTTATTTTTATTTTGAGACAGGGTCCTGCTAAATTGTCAAGGCAATCCTTCTGCCTCAGCCTCTGGAGTAGCTGAGGATCACAGGCATGCACCACCATGCCCAGCTTTTCACAACTTTATAAAGAAGGTATTATCTCCATTTGGGGGAAGATGAGCAAACTGATGTTAATAAGGTTAATAACCCACACTAGGATACACCTAGTGAGGGGAGCAGTGGGGACCTAGATTTGTCCAACTCCAAAGTTTCCATGACTTCCAGGCAAAACTGTTACTAAAGCTACACAAAAATACAAGCAAGTGACTGGAGAGTGGGAGAATATAGGCTCAGCCCTTCCGCCCTTCCTCTTCCTTCCTTCCTTCCTTCCTTCCTTCCTTCCTTCCTTCCTTCCTTCCTTCTTTCCTTCCTTCCATTTGCAGTACTGGGGATCAAATCCAGGGGCATTCTACCTCCGAGCTACACCCCCAGCCCTATTTTTTATTCTTTTTTTGTGGCATTGGGGATTGAACCCAGGAGCATTCTACCTCTGAGCTACACCCCCAGCCCTATTTTATTCTTTTATTTTGAAACAGGGTCTCACTAAGTTGCAGAGGGCCTCACTAAGTAGGCGAGACTGGCCACAAACCTTCAATCCTCCTGTCTCAGCCTCCCAAGTACTGGGATTACAAGCATGCGCCACCACACCTGGCTCTATTTTTTATTCCTCATTTTGAAACAGGGTCTCACTAAGTTGCAGAGGGCCTCACTAAGTAGCAGAGGCTGGCCGCAAACCTGTGATCCTCCTGTCTCAGCCTCCCAAGTACTGGGATTACAAGCATGTGCCACCACGCCTGGCTGGCTTTTACTTTATAGAAATACACTTGGTTAAGGCACTTAGAACCATTCAAAAGTCTGTTTTTTTTTTCGGTACCAGGGATTGAACCCAGGGGCATTCTACCTCTGAGCTACACCCCCAGCCCTATTTTTTATCCTTTATTTTGAAACCAGGTCTCACAAAGTTGCGGAAGCCTCACTAATTAGCTGAGGCTGGCCGCGAATCTGGATCCTCCTGTCTCAGCCTCCCAAGTACTGGGATTACAAGCGTGCACCACCACACCCGGCTTCAAAAGTCTTTTGACAACAAGTAAAAAGTGGTTTTCTTAAACAAAACCAGAGCAGATATACTCCAATACAGAAAATCAATACTTATTAATTATTATATCAAGGAGAATTTATCTTACAAGAGGATTCGTGTGTGTAGGTGTGTGTGTGTGTGTGTGTGTGTATGTGTGTGTGTGTGTGTGTATGTGGTTCTGGGGACTGAACCCAGAGGCATTCTACCTCTGAGCTACACCCCCAGCCCTATTTTATTTTTTATTTGGAAAAAGGGTCTATCTAGCTAAGTAGCGGAGGCTGGCCTCGAACCTGTGATCCTCCTGTCTCAGCCTCACAAGTATTGGGATTACAGGCATGTGCCCTCACTTCCAGCTTATTTTTTTAATTTTGAAATAGGCCCTCACTAATTTTCTGAGGGCCTCACTAAGTTGTTGAGACTGGCTTCGAACTCGTGATCCTCCTGTCTCAGTCTTCCTAGTACTGGAATTACAGGTGTGCACCACGACATCCGGCTACAAGAGGATTCTTAGCTTACCAACTAAGTTATAAGTGTAACTTTTTAAAAACACTCCTGTTACTCTAGGTCAGGTGGAATTCCAATTAGCCAGATTATACTTCTACGCAGACCATTATGTTGCCATCTAGTGGCTGGGCTGATATTTCACTCACTTATTCAATAATCAATTAATTGGTCAAACATCTAAAGTATCAGGTACTATTTATACACCAAAGATAGAAAGAATAAAATTGCAGCTGGGCATGGTGGTGGACACCTGTAATCCCAGTACTTGGGAGGCTGAGACAGGAGAATTACAGGTTTGAGGACAGTCTCAGCAATTTAGCGAGACTCTCAGCAACCTACTGAGACCCTGCTTCAAAATAAAAATAGAAGCCGAGCGTGATGGCACACGCTTGTAATCCCAGTACTTGGGAGGGTAAGGCAGGAGGATCCGGGTTTGTGGCCAGCCTCAGCTACTTAGTGAGGCCCTCCGCAACTTAGTGAGACCCTGTTTCAAAATAAAGAACAAAAAATAGGGCTGGGGTGTAGCTCGGAGGTAGAATGCCCCTGGATTCAATCCCCAATACCGCCAAAAAAAAAAAAAAAATAGAAAGGTTTGAGGATGTAGCTCAGAGGTAGAATGTCCCTACTGAGACCCTGCTTCAAAATAAAAATAAAAAGGGTTGAGGATGTAGCTCAGAGGTAGAATGTCCCTAGGTTCAATCTACAATACCACAAAAAGAAAAAAAAAGATTTCATTTCTACCCTCAACTTGTTCACAGCAAGAAGTTATGAATTGTGTGATTACAAATGTGAAAAAGAATTCTGTGAAACATCTCAGAAGGTAATGATGTTTCAAGTGGAAACAATTTAAAAGAAAATTCCTGCGTATTTATACATTCTATGCAGGTAGGTGTGACCCTGACTGCATGTTTGTACTAGCCCTGGTCTAAGACTCCTCTTCCCGGTTTCTGAAGTGGAAGGTTTGTTTACTGAGTATTTGTAAGTCCCTTAGATTAGCATACCTGATTTTATTTTACTTTGGTCTCCTACTCTCAAAATAATACAAATTGCTAAATTAAACACTATTCTCAGACTTAAGAGTATTACCTACCATTATGCATATCTCCATGTCACCCATGAGAGGGCAGTAGAATACATACATGTGAATTAATTTATTACATCCATACTACCCACGACAAATTTGATTACATTTTTGGTACTTGCAATTCAATCTGCCTCATTCTGCCAAATAATCATCCTGAATGAGAAGTTCAAAAAATAAATTTCTTTCTTTTTTTTTTTTTGCGGTACCGGGGATTGAACCCAGGGGCATTCTACCTCTGCGCTACACCCCCGGCCCTATTTTTTATACTTTATTTTGAAACCGGGTCTCACGAAGTTGCGGAGGGCCTCACTAGGTAGAGAGAGAGAGAGAGAGAGAGAGTGAGAGAGAGAG
>PVJS01031271.1:0-23517 GCA_004027185.1 Glis glis | reverse complement strand
TTTGTGGTACTAGGGATTGAACCCAGGGGCATTCTACCTCCAAACTACACCCCCAGCCCTATTTTTTATTCTTTTTTGTTTGTTTGTTTTTGCGGTACCGGGGATTGAACGCAGGGGCGTTCTACCTCCGTGCTACACCCCCGGCCCTATTTTTTATACTTTATTTTGAAACCGAGTCTCACGAAGTTGTGGAGGGCCTCACTAAGTAGAGAGAGAGAGAGACAGGGAGAGAGAGAGAGAGAGAAAGAGAGAGAGAGAGCTGAGGCTGGCCGCGAACTCGGATCCTCCGGTCTCCGCCTCCCAAAGTACTGGGATTACAAGCGTGCGCCACCACGCCCGGCTTATTCTTTATTTTGAAACAGGGTCTCACTAAGTTGCAGAGGACCTTACAAGTTGCTGAGGCTGGCTGCGAACCTGTGATCCTCCTATCTCAGCCTCCCCAGTACTGGGATTACAAAAAGCATGCGCCACTACGCCCAGCCCATATTATTTTTAAAATAGGGTCTCACTACATTGTAGAGGGCCTCACTAGGTTGCTGAGGCTGGCTTTGAACCTGTGATCCTCCTATTTCATCCAGCCTCCCAAGTACTGGGATTATAGGCATGCGCCACCATAACTGACTTTCAGTTTCTTTTAGTTATTTACTTTTATCACCAGTTTTAGAGGTCACATAGGCAAGCAATATTAGCTTTGCTATAGATAACATATCTCTAATGTATATAGGTCATGACAGTGATGGTTGTCTAAGTTGTTTTTCAGGAACTGAGACACAGCTCAAACCAGTTGAAACCACTGACCCTTCACTGAGACTGTTCAAGTGTCCAACGACAATAGAGAGCCAAAATCTTCACCCTCAGAAAATGCGAATGCTAGCCAGGCGTGGTGGCGCACGCTTGTAATCCCAGTACTTTGGGAGGCGGAGACCAGAGGATCCGGGTTCACTGCCAGCCTCAGCTCTCTCTCTCTGTCTCTGTCTCCCTGTCTCTCTCTCTCTCTCTCCTTAGTGAGGCCCTCCGCAACTTCGTGAGACCCGGTTTCAAAATAAAGTATAAAAAAATAGGGCTGGGGGTGTAGCGCGGAGGTAGAACGCCCCTGGGTTCAATCCCCGGTACCGCAAAAAAAAAAAAAAAAAAAAAGAAAAAAGAAAATGCGAATGCTGCCATACCATGTACCCTATGAAGAACCATGAAGTATTGTTTCCTCTTTTTGTAGTGCTGGGGATTGAACACAAAGGTGGTCTGCTTCTGAGCTAAACCCCAGCCTGAATTTATTTTTTACTTTGAAACAGGGTCTAAGTTTCTGGGACCTCGCTAAGTTGCTGAGGCTGGCCTTGTACCTGCAATCCTCCTGTTTCAGCCTCCCGTGTACTAGGATCACAGGTGTGCGCCACGACGCCTGGATAGGAACCCTGAAATTTGATTAAGCACGCACAGACCACAGATTACTTCACTTTACCTCCAACCGCCTTTCCCCATGTCTCAGAATACCCTGCTTCTTTGTCCCATAAATATCTTTAAACTCCATCCTCAGGGAGGCAGATTTGAGACCTGGGGCTTCTGCCTCTTCACATTTGGCTGCCTCAGGAATAAACTCACTTTTGAAAAACTTGCCCTAACTGGCATACTATGCAGTGGAAAAAACGAGCATCATCTGGTAGGCTATGGGGGAGAATAACCTCTCAAAAACATTTTGGAAGACAGGCAAGGATGTGAAAGCTAGCAAACTGTAACAGCCATAACTTTGGGGGAATGAGAAAAATTGTTGTTTTCTTAATATACCTGACAGAAAAGACCACAAAGTATAGTTGAACTTATGTGGTTACAGTTTTTACACAGGACACTCAAACGTGTCTAGACTAAAAATTTTTCTTAAGAACACCGTAACATTTTGAAAGGAATAAAATTCAGAATAAAAAAAAAGCAAACTGTAAGAGAATCTTATTTTAGTAGGTGCCTACTCAATACAATTACTTCTTTGTAAAAAAATCTTTTCTGATAAAGGTAATACATATTCATTGATGAAAAACTAAAAGACACAGAAAAGAATAAAGATGAAAATTAAAATGATAGAAGTAATTCCTTTATAATCCGAGTCAATGGCTTGAGATCTAGAAGTTACCTATTTTAATACTGTTATGAATATTTTAAAGAAATTGAACCATAATAAAGGTTAATCACTAAGAGCTTTACTAACTAAAAACTACCCACAGAAAAGGGCGGGAGGCCTGCTTGTGTAGCACTTTCTGACTTTTGTTTCCTATGAGCCCTGAGGGAGTAATATGAGCACATAAAATGTGAAAGGTAATATATGGACGCCTTGAGTCTATAGCAAAAGAAAAACTTCACTGCTCTTCCTGCCAAGTTACTTTCCTTGTATCTGTATGTATCTTTTCCTCAGTTAAAAAAAAAAAAAGGGAAAATGTGAACATGAAACCTTTTAAAGTGATTAGTAACCCTTCATTGCATGATGAACATGTCTTACTACTAGCATAATGAGTAGGTAGCAACTGAAATCCAACTTTAAGTCATTAAAGTGGCCCATTCCCTCTCTCCCTGGTGCTTTAAACTACCAGACTAGTTGAACCTGCCCTTTGACCGGCAAGTTTTAATGGAATCAAGATGTCTTGGAAAGTACCCTGCTCTGGCATTTGAGCTTCAGGAAACAGTAAGACCACCCTTCAGTCCCCTTCCTCCCTCCGGGCAAATTTAAGAAACTAGAGACAAATATCAAAGGTAAGTGGAGTTCAAAATCTTTTTGATAATTTCTTAATTCTTGAAAACCCAACATTAGCCATCTATTACCAGTAAAAAAAAAAAGATGCTAATCAATGTTGGAATGATGATGGTTAACAACAAAGCAGTGAGTCCTAAGTATGCATGTGTTTCACAAAGATATACGACAAAGGAGTATGAATTAAGGGATGTTACCAAAGTATGCCATTCCTTCTTCCTCTAAGGAGGTATTTCAAATTGAACAACTGCATAATTGCCTTCCATAATCCTGAGAGCACCAGGAAAAAGACAGGATGAAAGCGAGAATGTGATTAGGAACTTTGGCCATTTTAATGTCATGGATGTGTAGGCCCAATTTAATATACACCACTTTAGGTAAATCTGAAATCTAGATTCTCTTATTGATGGATTAAATAAACCTTTTTTGGGGGGAGAGATTGAATCCAGGGGCAACCTACCTCTGAGTTACACCCCCAGACCTATTTTATTTTTATTTTGAAACAATGTCTCGCTAGGTTGCTGAGAGTCTCACTACTTGCAAGGCTGTCCTCAAACCTGCCTCCCAAATACTGGGGTTACAAGTGTGGGCCACCAAGCCCAGCTTTTAAATAAACCTTTGATCCTACTTCCTTCTTTAATTCTTATGTAACCAATTAGCTATCCAGAGTGTATAGTAAATTACCAGGATATTTCTTCTGCTCTTCTATCTCATTTCCTGAAGACATCCCTCTGATTACGATTTTCTCCTTCCCTTGCAGAGGTTTCAGAGAGCATGGTAGGCAGGGTACTCTAATAAGCTCTGTGAAAACTACAGTCCATGGATGAGCCACTGTGGGCGAACCAGACAGAAATGCCTGACCTCAGCCGGGTGTGGTGGTGCACACTTTATAATCCCAGTACTTGGGAGGCTGAAACTGGAGGATCCGGGTTCGCGGCTAGCCTCAGCTACTTAGCGAGGCCCTCCACACTTAGTGAGACCCTGTTTCAAATAAAGATTAAAGATAGGGCTGGGGGTGTAGCTTGGAGATAGAATGCCTCTGGGTTCAATCCCCAGTACCGCAAAAAAAAAAAAAAAAAAAAAAGAAATGCCCGATCTCCTAAACTCTGGTCCCTATATACCTTATTATATCCCTCTAGCTCACACTTATTTAGATACCTGGAAATATCTTTAATGGAAAATGTCAACACTAAGTCAACTTCTCCTTTTACTACCACAAATTAACATCCATCCACCCATCCATCCACTCATCCATCCATCCACCCATTCATCCACCCATCCATCCATGTGTTACTAGAGATTGAACCTGGGTGCATTCTACCTCTGAGCTATATCCCGAGCCCTTTTTAAAAACTTTGTTTTGAAACAGGGTCTCACTAAGTTACCAGGCTGGCCTCAAACTTACAATCCTCCTGTCTTAGCCTCCCAAGTACTGAGAATATAGGCACGTGCCACCATGTCCAGAACAAATTAACCTTTAAATGTTAACAGAGCCACCTTTAAGTAATTTGTATACTCAGGTTTTGCTGGTTCTTCCTTTCTAATAATATCCATCCATCTATTCATCTATCTATCTCTATCTATCTATTCATCTATCTCTATCTATCTATCTATCTATCTATCATCTATCATCTATCTATCTTCCTCCTCCTCCTTCTTCCCTGCCTCCCCCCACCCGTCTCTCTCTCTCTCTCTCTCTCTCTCTCTCTCTCTCTCTCTCTTTCTCTCTCATCATTGGGGATCAAAGTCAGGGCCTCCCATGGCAAGGACCCTAACACTGAGCTACACCCCCCAGCCCTCCTTTAAATTTAATTTTGAGACAGGGTCTTGCTAGGTTGCCCAGGCTGTCCTATTAACTTGGGACCCTCCTGCCTTAGCCTCCCAATTAGCTGAGATTGCAGGTGTGCTCCACTGGAACCCACTGTTTTATATCGGCATGGTCGTTATCATAGTCACTACCACCCTTTTATCTTGGGCCTATATTATTCCTAAAGCCTCTTCTCTGATTTTCCCATCATTCTACACTGTTCTACCTTTTCAAGGCCATTCTCATCAGGCCTCTTACCACATCACATGCTTTGGCCTAATGTTCAGGACCACCTACCATTTTTTCAACCCACTTCTTCCTCACTGTCTTCCAAGGAACCACTCTGTCACAGAGTTTCTACTTGTTTCCACTTAGGCTGTGCTGCAGTCTCTACCAGGCGTAGCTTTGTCTCCTTCAAGACCTGGCTCCTTACCTGACTGCTAATTTCTCTCTATTCAGCATTTCTTTTCACCACTTTCGGTTTGGATATTAACAGGAAGTTACTCTGTAAATACTCTTTAATTCTTCTACATGTGCAAGGTCTCCTTCCCTGACTATATAGTATATTACACTTCACCTTTTTACAATTTTTAAATGTTTCTAGGAACTTATTTATAATTTTTAAATTCAGAATTGTGGTAAAATGAATATAACATCTTGGCATGGTGGCGCATGCCTGTAATCCCAGCTACTTGGGAGGTTGAGGCAGGAGAATTGCGAAGTTCAAGGTCAACTTGGGAAACTTATGGGGACCCTATATCAAAACAAAAAGATAAAAAGACCTGGGGTCTCTCTCTCTCTCTACTTAGTGAGGCCCTCCGCAACTTCGTGAGACCCGGTTTCAAAATAAAGTATAAAAAATAGGGCCGGGGGTGTAGCGCGGAGGTAGAATGCCCCTGGGTTCAATCCCCAGTACCGCAAGAATAAATAAATAAATAAATAAATAAATGAAATATCAAGTTTTGGAAATACCAAACAAACCAAGACTAGAAAGAGACCACTGGTTTTGGCTAATTTACATTGCATTTAAAGAAAGAGTCACATTTTTCTCTACACAGGTGACTAGAACACTTGGTTAAATGCTACATGCCATAAGGGGCTATGCAAAAGTAGAGGGTATCCAAAGGAAGATGACGGGGAAGGTTATAAATGGGCATGTTAATCCAAAAAGATTTACTAATATAGCATAATAATAAGACTTTTAAAAAATATTTCTGTAAGTATTTTATTTATCACTGAAGAAAAAACACAGCAGCAAGTTCTGTGTTGGCTTCAGTAAGACCAAGTAGTTAATCTTTAACATAACTACTACACTCCAAAATTGAAGTCAACACAGTCATTACTACAAATTATTTATTGAAATAATCTATCCTGAAGAGAAAGAAAATTGGGAAAAAGAAGAAACAAGATATTAAATCTGAGTTTCTTACCAAGGGAGGGTGGTCACAAAGACATAGATTTCAGTTTATAAAATGAATATTTGATAATAAGCAGAATTTGAAAGCTTAAAAAATTATTATTATTGGTACTGGGGGATTGAACTCAAGGGCATTCTACCTCCAAGCTATACTCCCAGCCTTTTTAATTTTTATTTTGAAACAGGGTCTCGCTAAGTTGCTGAGGGTCTTGCTAAACTGTTGAGGCTGGCCTTGAACCTGTAATCCTAGTCTTTCAACCTCCAAGTGCTGGGATTACAAGTGCGCATCACCATGCCCAGCTTTAAAAAATTATTATATAAACCGGGCGTGGTGGCGCACACTTGTAATCCCAGTATTGGGAGACTGAGACCAGAGGATCGGGGTTCACAGCGAGCCTCAGTTACTTAATGAGGCTCTCCGCAACTTAGTGAGACTCTGTTTCAAAATAAAGAGTAAAAAAATGGGGCTGGGGGTGTAGCTTGGAGGTAGAATGCCCCTGGGTTCAATCCCCAGTACTGCAAAAAATATATATATTATTATACAGATTTTAGTTTATAAAATTAACACTTGATAAACAGAATTAGAAAGTCTTTAAAAATTAGCTTCTTATTACTGGGTGTTTAAAGGAGATCACCAGAGATGATATCAGTGACTTTGTTTTGAGTGGTATTTCTGTCCTTTTCAACTCTTAAGATTTTAAAGTAACTAATGAGGTTAAACAATAAATGAGTGTCATGCATGAAATGGGCAATAAATGCTGAAGTAATACACAGGGAAATCGCCAGAGGCTAAGAACATGGGAATTGTGACAGACCCTATCTTGACAGATAAAATGGCAAGTGTGAAAGCACAAGTTACGTGTGAGGATACACTGTATAACTGGATTAGAAGGTTTCTACAGGGAAACAAACGGTGGAGAGAGACCCTGTAAAGATAGTTTTGAGTCAGAGTAGGCATCGTCTGGAAAAGCAGCCTATGGAATACACAGATTGTGAAATCCTTCAGGGTTCCAACCAGAACCCAATACTAGGATTATAGGCATGCACAACCATACCTGGCTAAAACTTAATTTTATTGTGATATTGATACTTTGCCGGTTATGAAGTTTCTATTTGCTTCTCAGACTGGCAAAATTTGATGTTTGTTAGAAAAACAAAAGTTTATATCTTCTCCATTTGTTTAAAAAACATAATAAGCCGGGCGTGGTGGCGCATGCTTGTAATCCCAGTACTTGGGAGGCTGAGACAGGAGGATCGCAGGTTCAGGGCCAGCCTAAGCTACTTAGTGAGGCTCTCCGCAACTTAGTGAGACCCTGTTTCAAAATAAAGAATAAAAAAAATAGGGCTGGGGGTGTAGCTCGGAGGTAGAATGCCCCTGGGTTCAATCCCCAGTACCGCAAAATAAATAAATAAATAAATAAATAAATAAATAAATGGATAGATAAATAAATAAACCATAATAGCTGGGCATGATGCATGCTTGTAATCCCAGTACTTGGGAGACTGAGACAAGAGGATCACAGGTTCGCGGCCAGCCTCAGCTACTTAGTGAGGCCCTCCGCAACTTAGTGAGACCCTGTTTCAAAATACAGAATAAAATAGGGCTGGGGGTGAAGCTCGGAGGTAGAATGCCCCTGGTTCAATCTCCAGTGCCACACACACACACACAATTACTTGTAATCTAATTCATAAACATAGAAAGCGGATCAGTCATTGTCAGAGAATTTGGGTGGGAAATGGAGAATGACTGGAAAGCTGCCCAGGAGAACTCCTTGGAAATGAATTATAGCTTGACTGTGGTGGCAGTTACACAGGCAGATGTGTTTGTCAAAACTCACCAAACTGGATGGGCGTGATGGTGCACACCTATAATCCCCAGTACTTTAAAGGCTGAGACAGGAGGATCAAGACCAGCCTTAGCAACTTAGCGAGACTCCAAGCAACAGAGAGACCCTGTTTCAAAATAAAAAATAAAAAGGGCTGGGGTGTACTTCGGAGGTAGAGTGCCTCTGGGTTCAAACTCCCTTATCACAAACACACTGAATTGTAAGCTTAAAATGTATGTATTTTTTTTGTGTGTGTGGTACTGCGATTGAACCCAGGGGTGTTTTACCTATGAGCTATACCCCCATCCCTCCTTCCCTTCCCTTTTCTTCCTCTCCTCCCCTCGGCTGCCACTCCTTCCCTCCCTTTCCTTTCTTTGTTGTGTGGTCCTGGGGGAGGGGGGATTAAACCATGGGGCATTCTATCTCCAAGCTGCATCTCCAGCCCTTTTTTAAATTTTTTTGTTTTGAAATGGGGTCTTACTATGTTGCTGAATCTGTCCTCAAACCTGCAATCCAGCCTGTCTCAGCCTCCCATGTATTGGGATTACAGGCATGTGTCACCATGTCTGTCTTATTTTTTTTTTTGAGGATGCTTTTTATTTATTTATTTATTTTTATATGGCTCATTTTTTTTTTTAATTTTGAAACAGTGTCTTGCTAAGTTATAGCACCTTGTCCTGGAGACTGCAATCCTCCTGTCTCAGCCTCCCAAGTGCTGGGATTACAGACTAGTATGTACATTACACCTCAATAAAAGTTTAAAGAATTTCCAAATGAAAAATGTTTTCATATAGCAAACATGACAACTATAAGCACACTATCTTTTACTGTAGTGAAATATACATAACATAAAAATTTACCATTTTAACCTTTTTTTTCTTTAATGGTACTAGTGATGGAATCTGGGGTCTTGTGCAGGCCAGACAAGGTTCTACCACTAAGCTATATCCACAGCCCCATTTTTTTTGTGTGTGTGTGGTTCTGGGGATTGAACCCAGGGCAGTTCTGCCTTTGAGTTATACCTCCAGCCCCATTTTTTATTTTGAAACAGTGTCTCACAAAGTTGCTGAGGGCCTCACTAAATTGCTGAGGCTGGCCACGAACCTACAATCCTCCTGTCTCAGCCTCCCAAGTACTGGGATTATAAGCCTGTGCCACCACGCCCAGCTAACAGCCCCATTTTAATTAAGTGTATGGATTCATGGCATTAAGTACATTCACACTGTTGTGTAACCATCACCACCATCCATCTCCAGATCTTTCTCATTTTCCCCAACAAAAACTCTGTACCTATTTTTTTTTTTTTTGGCGGTACTGGGGATTGAACCCAGGGGCGTTCTACCTCTGCGCTATGCCCCCGGCCCTATTTTTTTATACTTTATTTTGAAACCGGGTCTCACGAAGTTGTGGAGGGCCTCACTAAGGAGAGAGAGAGAGAGAGAGATAGGGAGAGAGAGAGCGAGAGAGCTGAGGCTGGCCGCGAACTTGGATCCTCCGGTCTCCGCCTCCCAAAGTACTGAGATTACAAGCGTGCGCCACCACGCCCGGCTTCTGTACCTATTAAATACCAACTTCTCCCTTTCCCCTTCCCCAAGCCTCTAGCAATCACCATTCCACTTTCTGTCTCCATGACTATTCTAGGTTCCTCATAAAAGTGGAACAATACCGTATTTGTTTTCTGTTCTTGGCTTAATTCACTTAATATAATGTTTACAAGCACAATGTATTTTTATGCTCCCAAGTTTAAGTGACTTCGAAGTTATAAAATACCCTTATATATTTTCTCCCAAGTCTTCCTTTCAAAGTTATTCTTTACTATATTCTCAAAAACAAGACAAAAAACAACAATGATGAATAAAAGAAAAATATTTTTCCAGAAACCTATGGTTCTTACTCAGCCATTGTTGAGCCAAGAAGGAGGAAAAGTCAAGTTCAGATGGATTGAGCAGCTGAGGGAAGGTGTAGGGAAGAAGCAATGGCAGGACTTAGTGCATAATGGCAACTTCTTTGGGGTCCCGATGTCCTTCCTTATCAAGGTTAGTTCAAAAATATAAGATGAAATCCAGGTGTGGTGGCGCACACTTGTAATCCCAGTACTTGGGAGGCTGAGACAAGTGGATGGCAGGTTCGCAGCCAGCCTCAGTTACTTAGTGAGGCCCCCTGCAACTTAGTGAGACCCTGTTTCAAAAATAAAGAATAAAAAATAGGGCTGGGGGTATATTTTGGAGGGAGAATGCCCCTGGGTTCAATCCCCAGTACCGCAAAAAAAAAAAAAAAAAATATATATATATATATATATTTAAGGTGGGCATGGTGGCACACACTTGTAATCCCAGTACTTGGAAGGCTGAGACAGGAGGATTGAAAGTTCGAGGACAGCCTCAGTAAGTAGTGAGACTCATCAACCTAGTGAAACCCTACTTCAAAATAAAAACAAAATAGCTCAGAGGTAGAATGACTCTGGGTTCAATCCCTAGTCTACAAACAAAACATAACAAAACAACCCACAAAAGTAAAATGTATGACCAGACCCTCCATGCTTGTAGACTAGATACTGTCCAACACAGAATCCCTGCGAATGATTTGCTTTCTGCTACTTAAAGTTAAATATTACTTATAGGAGTTCCCATACTTGGTTAATATTCTAAGACACAAAAGTGTGTCTACTCTTCCATAGGGATGACACCTGAAGAAGCAATAGTAACAGAATAAAAAAACTTGGAGATAAAAATGTCTAAAACAAAGAAAGAACTATAGAACTACAGAAAAACAACAGCCGGGCACGGTGGTGCACACTTGTAATCCCAGTACTTTGGGAGGTGGAGACCGGAGGATCCGGGTTTGCGGCCAGCCTCAGCTCTCGCTCTCTCTCTCCCTGTCTCTCTCCCTGTCTCTCTCTCTCTCTCTCTCCTTAGCGAGGCCCTCCACAACTTCGTGAGACCCGGTTTCAAAATAAAGCATAAAAAATAGGGCGGGGGGCGTAGCGCGGAGGTAGAACGCCCCTGGGTTCAATCCCCGGTACCGAAAAAAAAAAAAAAAAAAAAAAAAGAACTACAGAAAAACAGAGTGGCCCTCTTTTAAGAAACACTGGAATTAGAGTCCTCTTCCATGAATATTTTAAATAAATTCCAGCTCCCTGGCTCTAAAGAAGGTCCCAATAAATGGACATTCATTCTACTCTTTCCTCCCATTCTGTGTTAACTGATAATAATGCCTTTCAAAAACAATATCCTTAGCTTGCTTTGTTTGTAGTTCGTTATGCTTTACTAATGCATAACACCCCCAGTCCTATCTTGAAATTTAATTGCCATCTTAACACTATTAAGAGATAATACCTTTAAGAGCTGATTAGGCCACAAGGGCTTTGCCCTCAAGAATGGATTAATGCCCTATGGAGCGAGTGGGTTAGTTATTCCTTATAAGTATAGTTATTCCTTATAAGGAGTGGATTCCTTATAAGTAGATGAGTTCAGTCCTCTTTATACCCCTCTCCTTCTTCCTCTCCCTTTTCTGCTTGCCCCTCTCCCTTTCTTTGCCTTTCTGCCATGTGATGAAGCAACAATAAGGCCCTCACCAGTTGTGGGCCGCCTTGATTTTGGACTTCCCAGTTTCCAGAACATGAACCAATAAATTTGTATTCATTACAAACTTGCCAGTTTGCAATATTCTGTCACAGCAGCACAAAATGGAATAAGACAATCTTAGACTCTGTTATTTAGATAGTCATAGTTTCAGTGACTGGTCTCTCTTGGATGTAGAAGTGATTCCAGGATTCTACTTAATGTCAACTTATCTGCAGAGAAGACTCCTAAAAATAACGTGTGTTTTATTTGATCTAAAATGACTGTTCGGGCCTCCAAGATGTTACAATAACTGACCCTCTTCTTTTTTTTTTTTGGCAGTACCAGGGATTGAACCCAGGGGCATTCTACCTCCGGGCTATACCCCCAGCCCTATTTTTTATTCTTTATTTTGAAACAGGGTCTTACTACGTTGCGGAGGTCCTCACTAAGTAGCTGAGGCTGGCCACGAACCCGGATCCTCTGGTCTCAGCCTCCCAAGTACTGGGATTACAAGCGTGCGCCACCATGCCCGGCTCTGACCCTCTTCTTAAAAGGGAAAATATCACCATTGACCATATTTTCCTACAAAGCTACTAAGGCTTCCCTTTCCCCCTCTTGGTAAAAACATTTTAAGACTCCAATATAGTTTTTTTTTTAAAATTTAAACTAAAATTGCAGAAGGCCTCCCTAAATTGCTGAGGCTGGCCTTGAACCTCAGATCCTCCTATCTCAGCCTCCCAAGTACTGGGATTATAGGCAAGCACCACCAAAACTGATTTGAAAACTGATTAGAGGATGGGGTTTAAAGCCCCAAGAGCCATAGTACCTTCCCAGCCCAGAAAAATATAGAACGCTTCACGAATTTGCGTGTCATCCTTGCGCAGGGGCCATGCTAATCTTCTCTGTATTGTTCCAATTTTAGTATATGTGCTGCCGAAGTAAGCACTCCAATATAGTATTAATGACAATTTTGGGTTCCTGATTTCAAGATGTCAGAGCAAAGACCTATCAGTTCCCTTCTCCTCTAGAAAGTCACTCCCTCAGCATGACAAAAAACAGAAACAAACTCTTATCTTTGTTGACATAAGAAGATTTATGTTATGTCAAATGATAATACAATAAAGAGAAAATGGTCAAGGAAATTATAATTGACTTAGCACATGAAAACCAATCCAGAGTGTCTACAAAGGTAAATATCTATGACAGGGAAGTAGATTTACTGTGCAGAACCCAAGAAAGGCCCAAGAATGATTAGGTCAATACCTGTGGAAAGTAATATAGCTTATTACAGTGAATCAGATTTGCTTAACAATGATTGTTTTTAAACCTGAAAGAAATTATTCAAAATGGAAGTCTATACTCTACTCCTGATTTAAGAAATCTGAATTTCTGGGTCAGACATCTGTACTTTGAAAAAGCTTTTGAATAATTTTAAGACCCATTACTTCACAGGATGATGAAAATTTAAAAAGACTAACAGAACAGTAGCTGGGCATGGTGGTGCATGCTTGTAATCCCAGTACGTTGGAGGCTGAGATAGGAGGATCGCAGGTTCAAAGCCAGCCTTGGCAATCTAGGGAGGCTCTCAGCAACCCAGTGAGACCCTATTTCCAAATAAGAAATAAAATCAGGCCGGGCGTGGTGGCGCACGCTTATAATCCCAGTACTTGGGAGGCTGAGACCGGAGGATCTGGGTTCATGGCCAGCCTCAGCTACTTAGTGAGGCCCTTCATAATTTTGTGAGACCCTGTTTCAAAATAAAAAATAGGGCCGGGGGTGTAGCTCGGAGGTAGAACGCCCCTGGGTTCAATCCCCGGTACTGCAGAAAAAGAAAGAAAGAAAATCGGGCTGGGGGGGGTGTGTAGCTTGGAGGTAGAATGCCTCTGGGTTCAATCCCCAGTATATAAAAAAGAAAGACTAACAGTAGAAAGTATTAAGTATTCCTGATTCCCCACATCTTTGCCAAGACTGGCTATTTTAGGATTTAAATTTACTCTTCCTAGCCAGGCGTGGTGGCGCACGCTTGTGATCCCAGTTCTTGGGAGGCTGAGACCGGAGGATCCAGGTTCGCGGCCAGCCTCAGCTACTTAGTGAGGCCCTCCGCAACTTAGTGAGACCCTGTTTCAAAATAAAGAATAAAAAATAGGGTTGGGGGTGTAGCTTGGAGGTAGAATGCCTCTTGGTTCAATCCCCGGTACCGCAAAAAGAAAAAATTTACTCTTAACTCAGTAAGTACATTAAAAAATCTTCTAATTCCATAGTGAAAATGATCAAATTTTGATGATACTGCAGACACTCAAAATATCAACTAAGTGGACTTTAGAAATATTATGCAGAGAGCCGGGCATGGCGGCGCACGCTTGTAATCCCAGTACTTTGGGAGGCGGAGACCGGAGGATCCGGGTTTGCGGCCAGCCTCAGCTCTCTCTCTCTCCCTGTCTCTCTCTCTCTCGCTCTAACTAGTGAGGCCCTCTGCAACTTCGTGAGACCCGGTTTCAAAATAAAGTATAAAAAAATAGGGCCGGGGGTGTAGCGCGGGGGTAGAACGCCCCTGGGTTCAATCCCCGGTACTGCAAAAAAAAAAAAAAATATATATATATATATTATGCAGAGGTGGCTTTACCATTTGCTTTTATCGAACAGATTATCTGAAATGAAGTTCAGGAGAACATCTTATAATATATGCCTGGGCAAATTTCCTCTTATCTTTGTGACAAGGTCTATCACAAGACAAACTTAGGTTCTTCTGCTTTCTACATATCTGCCTTTAAAAACAGCTGGCAAACCAAGGGAGTTTCTGTTGGGGATTTACTCAAATCCAATCGAAATCCCCAGTGAATTACATCTTCAATCCACAGATCTGTGTTGGAGATCTGGGGGCAGCAAAGCTTAGTACATGCCTCAAGAGATGAAACTAAGTGGTAGGTTCATATTAACATCTGGGGATGGTCAGCATCAAAAGATGTATACTGACCCTTTCTTTCATGTTTTCTTTACTATTGCATATAACATCCTTTCCCTCTCAGGCCTCACAGTATAATGTGAACAGAAAATTTTAGAACAGTCTTTCCCATATGAGGATGTAGTCCCTTCAAAATAAGGTACACCTGTTTCAGATATGCACACTTTTGGGTTACACCGCTTATCTTGATCTCTTTTTCTTAGGAATTCTGTTTCTAAAGGAAAACGAAGTCTTCTTACATTGTTTCTCAGAACTCAAATTCCAGAATGCTTCCATTTACATCAATGTCTACTTTAAGAATTATTGAAAGCTTTCAGCAATTAATCCCTGTACTCTGTCACTGTCCCACTGTTTACTTAACCTTTTCTAGTCTTAGATGGATAACATGTCCATACCAGCTGTCCACACTGTGCTACTGAGGGGGCTGGCTTGCCTTGTCTTTAGCTTGCACTGCATTCCAAGTATGCTTGCTATGACATTTGCTAGAAGAAAGCTAGAGGTGCCATGAAACTCAGTTTTCCACTTCCTAGCACAATCAAGAGAGCTATATGAAGCCGGGCGTGGTGGCGCACGCTTGTAATCCCAGTACTTGGGAGGCTGAGACTAGAGGATCCGGGTTTGCGGCCAGCCTCAGCTACTTAGTGAGGCCCTCCACAACCTAGTGAGACCCTGTTTCAAAATAAAGAATAAAAAATAGGACTGGGGGTGTAACTCAGAGGTAGAATGCCCCTGGGTTCAATCCCTGGTACCAAAAAAAAAAAAAAGAAAAAAAAAGAGAGCTATATTTGTCTTGATCTCACAAGACAGCCAACATTATATAGAACATCTCATCTTTGGATTTGTAGTACACTGCCTGGAAAAAAAGTGGGGGCTGTTTCAACGTGTATATATCCAAGATCTTTTTTTTTTTTTTGAGGTACTGGGGATTGAATCCAGGGGCATTCTACCTCTGAGCTACATCTCCAGCCCTATTTTTTTTTTTAATTTTTACTTTGAAACAGGGTCTCACTAAGTTGTGGAGGGCCTCACTAAGTAGCTGAGGCTGGCCGTGAACCTGCAATCCTCCTGTCTTAGTCTCCCAAGTACTGGGCTTACAAACGTGCGCCACCACGCCTGGCTTATATCCAAGATCTTCAAGCTACACATGAAGCATATAAAAGTTAAAGGGGAGGCCAGGCATGGTGGCGCATGCTTGTAATCTCAGTACTTTGGGAGGTGGAGACCGGAGGATCCGGGTTCGCAGCCAGCCTCAGCTCTCTCGCTGTCTCTCTCTCTCTCTCTCTCTCTCTCTTTCTCTCTCTCTCTCTTCTCTTAGTGAGGCCCTCCGCAACTTCGTGAGACCCGGTTTCAAAATAAAGGATAAAAAATAGGGCCGGGGGCGTAGCGCGGAGGTAGAACGCCCCTGCGGTCAATCCCCGGTACCGCAAAAAAAAAAAAAAAAAGTTAAAGGGGGATCTATACAAGTGATTGTTGGGCTCTGCAGAGAGAGGACTGAGAACTTAGGGTCACCCCAAACAACCCCTGTAACTCATCTTTTTGTATTAATGATTCAACAATTCCATCGCTCATCTGCTATCAATTTGCTGGTAAAAATAAGAACAATCTCTCTCCCGTACAGGCTATGAATGAGACACCTGGTGGGGGAAACTGTGGGGCTGGGCCAGTGACTATGCTTGTATCAGGCAGAGGAGCTGTTGTTCTCAGATTTCTTCTCTGCAGCCTCCCACAGGTTCTAGCTGCTGGTCTTTAAATGCCAGCTATAACTTAGAAAGAATGCTCACTATACCTATTTTCTTTTTCTTAAGTATAAAAGACATACTGTTAGGCATAAAAGGATGAGAAATGCAGGATCTTTTGATAAAGGTGTTTTTTAAATTAGGGAAAATATGCTCAAAACTAGTAAAACAATAACCTTCACTCCTATAGAATCATATAATTACTTCTCAAACATACAGGAAAATGACAAAAATATCATATCAGGGATGGGCTGTCACTCAATACAAGAGTGCCTGCCTAGAATAGGCAAAGCCATGGTTTAATCCCCAGAAGTACACAAGAAAAAAAAAATCCAGACATGTTTTAGCTGGGTGTGGTGGCTCATGCCTGTAATTGCAATACTTGGGAGGATGGGGCAGAAGGATCATTAAGCTTGAGGTTAGCCTGGGCAACTTATTTGAGACCTATCTCAAAAAATAATTTTTTAAGCCGGGAGTGTCTCTCTCTCTTTCTCTCTCTCTCTCTCTCTCTCTCTCTCTCTCTCTCTCCTTAGTGAGGCCCTCTGTAACTTCGTGAGACCCGGTCTCAAAATAAAGTATAAAAAATAGGGCCGGGGGTGTAGCGCGGAGGTAGAATGCCCCTGGGTTCAATCCCAGGTACCGCAAAAAAAATTTTTTTTAATAGTACTATGAATTGGAGCCAGGGTGTTATACCTCTGAGCTACACCCCCAGCCCTACATTTTTATTTGGAAATAGGGTATAAGTTGCTGGGGCCTCACTAAGTTGCTGAGGGTGGCCTAGAACCTGCAATCCTCTTGTGTCAGTCTCCCAAGTACTGAGATTACACAGGCATGCACTACCATATTCAGTTTGTGTTAAAATTAAATTAAAAAAAGGGTTTGGTGTGTAGCTCAGTGGTAGAGTGCCCCTGGATTAAATACCCTCTCCCCCAAAAAACAAGTTTTAGAATTTTACTATATGTAAACTAATTTTTTAAGAAAGTTTTAAAGTTTTGCTTATTTTTTAGCAAGAATAGGAAATACTTTATAGAAACTGACACATTACTGATGATATTTTGTGAAGGGCTTCTGGGTATCTCCTTTCTTGTGACTGAATATTTCATCTCACTTAGAGTACCTCCATTTTGTCTTATGTCGCAGCCACACGCACGTTTTTCCCATTTCTGGAAGCTGACTGATGGCATGGACTTCATCATGTCCGCTTCCAGTTCAGCCACTTTGTGATTTGGCTATAGTGCCTCATGGGGCTACTTCAGTTTTTCAATGGGCCATTCTGTCTATGACCAGTTAGTTCAGCTGATCAGAACAAGAGCAATAAAGACAAGAAGCTTCGCTTGGTATTTCCAGTCCGCTCGACAGTCCAAACTTCACTTCTACCACACGAAGCCATTCTATAGGTCAGCATTTCTCAAAAGGGCATTCCACAGAAGTACAAGAGATAGTAACAAGTCCCCATGAAAAAAGATTTCCATAGTCAAACATGCCTGGGAACACTTGTTCTAACAGCACTGCTACAGAACTTAGAAGAAATAAAAGGCTATAGTTTAAAGCAGGGGTCAGCAAACTACTGTCCATGGCTAAATCTGGCCCACTGCCTATTTATATATAGTTCAAGAGCAAAGGATAGCTTAACTTTTTATTTTTTGGGGAGGCTGGGAATTGAACCCAGGGGCATTCTACCTCTGAGCTATACCCCCAGCACTATTTTATTTTTTATTGAGGCTGAGCCGGGCATGGTGGCACACACTCGTAATACCAGTACTTGGGAGGCTGAGACAGGAGGATCATAGGTTTGCGGCCAGCCTCAGCTATGTAGTTGAGGCCCTCTGCAACTTAGTGAGACCCTGTTTCAAAAAATAAAGAATAAATAACAGGGCTGGGGGGTGTAGCTTGGAGAAAGAATGCCCCTGAGTTCAATTCCCAGTACTGCAATAAATAAATAAATAAAATTCTGAGGCTGGTTTTGATGTTGCAATCCTCCTGTCTCAGCAGCCCAAGTACTGGGATTACATGTGTGTGCCACCATGCCCACCTCTAACATTTCTAAATGGTTAAAAAAAATTTAAATAGCATTTTTGTGACATAAAATACTATAATTCATAATGAATGATACTTTGTGAAAATCATATGGAATTAACATTTTAGTGTTCATAAATAAAATTTTAATGGAATATAAACATGCTTATATATTTATATACTTTTTTTTTTTTGCGGTACCGGGGATTGAACCCAGGGGAGTTCTACCTCTGTGCTACACCCCCGGCCCTATTTTTTATACTTTATTTTGAAACCGGATCTCACGAAGTTGCGGAGGGCCTCACTAAGTAGAGAGAGAGAGAGAGAGAGAGAGAGAGAAAGCGAGCTGAGGCTGGCCACGAACCTGGATCCTCTGGTCTCCACCTCCCAAAGTACTGGGATTACAAGCGTGCGCCACCACGCCCAGCTATTTATATACTTTTTATGGCTGCTTTAGTATTACAACAGATTTAAGTAGTTGTGAGAGACTTAATCAATGGCCCACAATGCCCAATAAATTTAGAGTCTGTCTCATTATTGAAAAAGTTTGCCAACTTTACTATAAAGCATTTTTTAAGCCAGGCACAATGGCACATGCCTGTAATCCTGGTACTTGGAAGGATGAGACAGGAGGATGCAGGTTTGAGGCCTGCCTCAGTAACATAGTGAAGCTCTCTACATTTTAGTGAGATCCTATTTCAAAAGAAAAAATAAAATAGGGATGGGGGTGTAGCTCAGAAGGAGAATGCCCCTGAGTTCGATCCTGAGTGCCACATCAACACAAAAAGCATTTTCCAAATATAACTGGGTGAAACATCAATTAACACTTTGAAGGATAGTAGTATTTAAGAAAACAGTTTAAAAAGTGGTGATTTAAGGATAAGCCAATGGTTTCTCAAAAGTAGAATGGGAGCCAGGTGTGGTGGTGCACACTTGTAATCCCAGTACTTGGGAGGCTGAGACAGGAGGATCACAGGTTCATGGCCAGCCTCAGCTATTTAGTGAGGTCTTCCACAACTTGGTGAGACCCTGTTTCAAAATAAAAAATAGGGCCAGGGGTGGAGCTCAGAGGTAGAATGCCCTTGGGTTCAATCCCCAGTACCACACACACACACACACACACACACACACACACACACGTAGAATGGGTACCAGAAAATAGGTAACAAAGTATGAATGAACTGAGTAAAAATTCACTCTAATTAACATTGCAGCATGATTACAATAGGGCCACCTATTCTACCAGGCATCTTACATGGATTAATAAATCAATCCCATTAGCCTACGAATTTGAGAGAGGAGATACTTAATGGGAAGTTGTATTGATGGGTCTGCAGTTTACTTGTGTTAAAGATGAGCATGGAAATGATCACAGTATGGGAGATTACTGAAATCATTGTAGCACAGGAGACCACCAAGATAAGGAGGGCACATACTGGTAGAAGAAAAGTCTGTAAAAAAACAGAAGGGGGCTGCACATGGTGGGGCACAACTGTAACCCCAGTATTTGGGAGGCTGAGACAGGAGGATCATTGGTTTGAGGCCAGCCACAGCAATTTAGTGAGACTGAGCAATTTAGAGACCCTGTTTCAAAATAATAAAGGGTTGGGAGTGTAGTTCAGAGGTAGAATGCCCCTGGGTTCAATCCCCAGCACAAAAGAAAAAAAGAGGGGAGTAGACTTTGAGGTAAAAGAAAACAAGGAGAAAATGGTCTCTTGGAAGCCAAAGAAAGAAAGTTTCAAGAAGTAAGAAGAGATGGTCAAGACAAAGAATGCAAAATTTCCACTGGACATGGAAAGCAGCTGTAGTGCTGGCAGCAAAGTCACATTCAAAGTAGAGTGGTAAACAGCAGAGAAAAAATGGAGAACCGAAAATACTTGTAGGATCACATAGAACAAAGAACTGCATGCTCTTAGCACAACAAGCGGCTGTACAGTTCAAGTCCACTTACAAAAACCACTGCTTGATTTTGTCCTATTACATTCCTGTCTTGCGGTTGTCCAGCCTCTGCTTAAACACACTTAATGAGATGGAACTCTTTCTCAAATCACCCCACACTAGCATGGATAATCTAACCCTCCAAAAATTATGAAATTGATCCTGAAAGCTATTTGTAACCCCCTTAGTTCTATCCCCTCAGGGCACATAAATAATTTAATCACTCTTTCAAATGATCATTCTTTGAGTATTTGAACATACTATCCTATCTCCTAACACTAAACAATTTTTTCTCAAAAAATTCGACCAAGGAGCTTCAGCTTAATCTTGCTCTTCCCTAAGCTCAAGTGCACTGAGTAAGAGTCTTAAAGAGCCAGGTGAACTGGATGAACTGGCACTTACTTAATGAGCTGATTTGTTGATGAATTTCTAAGATAGCATATATGTCATGACGTTTTATTTAAAGCAACTGTACAAGCCGGGCACACGCTTGTAATCCCAGTACTTGGGAGGCTGAGACCGGAGGATCTGGGTTCGCGGCCAGCCTCAGCTACTTAGTAAGGCCTCCGCAACTTAGCGAGACCCTGTTTCAAAATAAAGAATAAAAAAATCGGGCTGGGGGTGTAGCTTGGAGGTAGAATACCCCTGGGTTCAATCCCCAGTACCGGAAAAACAAAAAAAAAGCAACTGTACACTGAAGACCATTTAAAAAAAAAAAACTCAGTTAAACTTGTAGATCCTGCCTTGATTACTTTGGTAAACAAAGTAAGTTTTAAGAAATCAGTACAAGCCAGGCATAGTGGCACATGCCTGTACTTGGTAGGCTGAGACAGGAGGATTGCAGGTTGGAGGCCAGCCTCAGCAACTTAGTGAGGCCCTGTTTCCAAATAAAAAATAAAATAGGGCTGGGGGTATAGCCTGGAGGTTGAATACCCCTGAGTTCAATCCCCAGCAAAACATATATGCACACACACACTACAAGTAAGAGTACAGGTACAAACAACAAATATGAATCTTTCTTGATTAGACTTTTTTTTTTTGCGGTACTGGGGATTGAACCCAGGGGCATTCTACCTCCAAGCTACACCCTCAGCCTATTTTTTATTATTTATTTTGAAACAGGGTCTCACTAAGTTGCCGAGGGCCTCACTAAGTAGGTGAGGCTAGCCGCGAACCCAGATCCTCTGGTCTCAGCCTCCCAAGTACTGGGATTACAAGCCTGCACCACCATGCCGGACTGGATTAGACTAATTTTAGGAAGTTTACAGAGTTTAAGCCATAATATTATCTTTTAATATGTAAAGTTCATTATTTTCCTTGTTCAAACACTATTCTGGGTAAGAGGACTTGACTGATTTTCATGCCCAGGTATTTTATCACAATGAGAACTAAAATATCTGATTGAATATACATGATTAAATTACATGTAAAACTACTTTTTTTTTTTGCGGTACCAGGGATTGAACCCAGGGGCATTCTACCTCCGAACTATACCCCCAGCCCTATTTTTTATTCTTTATTTTGAAACAGGGTCTCACTAAGTTGCCGAGGGCCTCACTAAGTAGCTGAGGCTGGCCGTGAACCTGGATCCTCCTGTCTCAGCCTCCCAAGTACTGGGATTACAAGCGTATGCCACCATACCCGGCAGTAAAACTACATTTTAAAAAGGAATATTTCAAACATAAAGTAGTTGTGTTCTAGAATAGATAAACATTGTATTGCTACACAGGAGATAATGAATATATGCTTGTATGTGCTTTTTTTGTTTAATTTTTGTTTTGTGGGGCTGGGGTTACAACCCAGGGCCTGGTGTATGCTTGATAACACTACCACTGAACTACATCCCTAGGCCCATTTGTATGTACTCTGAAGGAAATAAAGAGAGAAAAAGTAACAGAAAGAATAAAGTACAAATACAGATAACCTCTCGGCATATCTTTATTTTCTCAAAGTTCTACAATCACTATGGACATATATGAGCAGAATGGAGGACATCTGTTTTAAGAGCTAAGACTGAATGTGAGAACAAGAAATTATTTGAGGGTCTACTGACAGATCTCAATTTGATGTTTCTGGATTAGGAATATGAATTCTTTTTTTTTTTCAGTACTGGATATTGAACCCAGGGGCATTCTCCCTCTGGGCTACACCCCCAGCCCTACTTTTATTCTTTATTTTGAAACCGGGTCTCACTAAGTTGTGGAGGGTCTCACTAAGTGGCTGAGGCTGGCCGCGAACCTGCAATCCTCTGATCTCAGCCTCCCAAGTACTGGGATTACAAGCATGTGCCACCACACCCGGCTTTTCTCTGGACTTTTGCCTCAGTTTTGTTGGGAACATTGAATTATCTAAAAATTAAAAAATTTAAAATAACTAACATCACATTTAGTTAGTTAAAGACTGTTGAGAGAGGGTGAAAAGATAAGGTACAGACTAGGAAAATATTTGCAAACCACATATCTGATGAAGGACTAGTATCTAGAATATATAAAGCACTCTTTAAACTTAACAGTAAGAACAAACAAACAAACAAAAAATCCCCAAACCAAACAATCCAATTAGAAAATGGGCAAAAGAGAGCCGGGCGTGGTGGCGCACGCTTGTAATCCCAGTACTTTGGGAGGCGGAGACCGGAGGATCCGGGTTCGCGGCCAGCCTCAGCTCTCTCTCTCTCTCTCCCCCTGTCTCTCTCCTTAGTGAGGCCCTCCGCAACTTCGTGAGACCCGGTTTCAAAATAAAGTATAAAAAATAGGGCCGGGGGCATAGCGCGGAGGTAGAACACCCCTGGGTTCAATCCCTGGTACTGCAAAAAAAAAAAAAAAAGAAAATGGGCAAAAGAGATATTTCACTGAAAAGGAAATACAGGTGGCAAATAAGCACATGATGTTCAACATCATTCCTCATTACAGAAGGGTGATTAAAACTGCAATAAGATATCACCATACACCTGGAAAAATAGTTAAAATAAAAATAGTGACAATACCAAGTGCTGATGAGGATGCAAAAAAAACAGGATCATTCATACACTGCTATTAGCAATATAATATGGTCCAGCCACTCTGAAAAAAGAGTCTGGCAGTTTCTTTTCTTAGTTAAACATGCTACTACCATATGGCCCAGAAATTGACACTTTATCTAATTTTATTTATTTAATACTTTTGTGTGTGTGTGTGTGTGCACATGCTCATGTATGTGCATGTGTGTGTGTGTGGGATATAGGGGACTGAACCCAGAGGTTTGAAATACACCTCCAGCCCTATTTTATTTTTTAATTTTGAAACAGGGTCTCACTAGGTTGATGAGAGTCTTACTGCTGGGCCCTCTACCCAGTGCCATGAAAGGGCCTGGTGGACTGGCAGAAGCCTGCTCTGTAGTACCGGGCCTCTCCCACGTGGCAGTAATTCAGCATATTAATGGCAAAGATGGCGCTGGCGAATTCCTCAGGGGGAGGTTCCGCAGGTAGTTCCGGAAGTGACCTCAGGAGGGCTGTGATAGGTAATTACCTCCTTCCGTACTCATAG
>PVJS01031270.1:0-23517 GCA_004027185.1 Glis glis | reverse complement strand
GAGAGAGACAGGGAGAGAGAGAGAGAGAGAGAGAGAGAGCTGAGGCTGACCGCGAACCCGGATCCTCCAGTCTCCGCCTCCCAAAGTACTGGGATTACAAGCGTGCGCCACCACGCCCAGCCACCATTATTTTTTAAAAAGTAAAATTAAGGCTTTAATTCTGCTATTGAGCTAATCTTTCTGAAGCAATGTTCATGTTCCTCCAAAATTCTATAACATAAACATATTTCTTATTGTACTAGTCTCTATAACCATGTTTAGCCTTGTGTCTCACAATGGTTGTACAAAATCCTTTAATTAAAACAATCTGATTCCCAACATTCTTTTCTCGTTCCTGTCTCTGTGACTTGCTTACACTGTTACTTGGTACACCTGAAACACCCTCCTCCCTTCCATCCACCTGTCCAAAATCTCCTCATTACTCAAAGCTCAGCTCGAGCCCTGAAATCACTGTGAAATCACTCCCGTGGCTCCAGTACATGGCTCTTTCTCTCTTCAGAATGCAATAACAGGTCTTCTGCTTATTATTCAATCAACACTCCGTTGCTTATGCATTGCACTTTGCTATTGGACTGGCTGTATAATTTGCAAAGCCCAGTGCAAAATGAAAATGGGCGGAATTCCAATTCACAATTTTCAAGAATTTCAAGATGGTGACAGCAGAGCTTTCGATCAAGCATGGGGCCCCTTCTTAGTGTTGGACACTGTGAGACTGCACAGTTGGAAAGCATACCCACGAAGCTGACCCTGTTTTCTTTATTATATTATCATTAGATATTTGAAATGTATAATTCATAATGAATATTAGCTTCTCTATCTGGATCATAAGTTCTCTGGAGAAAAGAGCAGGTATTTACTTATTTGCCATAGTACCAACTGCATGATAACTATGTAATAACTCATTTATTATATATTTATCATGCCTTGCTAATAAACATTATTATGGATATTGTGAGCAATCAAACTTAAAAATACTTCTAGGTGGATAAAATGTTTTTTTTTTAAACAGGAATTCTCTACCCTGTCCCTCCAAAGAATGACAATTATGCAAGATACCTACCGAGCACATGAAAATTAAGCAGTGATTATGCTATTTTAATTTTAAGGGCATATCATAATAAAGATTCACCTTTTTTGTTTTTGGGGTTGTTTTGGTGTATGTGTGCATGTGTGTGTATGGTACTAGGGATTGAGCCCAGGGGCATTCTGCCTCTGAGCTACACACCTACCCCTTTTTATTGTTTTGAAGCAGGGTCTTGCTGAGACTTTTGCTACGTAGCTGAGGCTGTCCTCGAACCTGCGATCCTCCTGCCTTAGCCTCCCAAGTCCTAAGATTACAGGCGTGTGCAACCATGCCTATCTTGTCTTTCACTCTGTGTTTTGATTATCTAATTTCACAAGGCCCCATCATAATAGCATGTGCCTTTAAAGGGTCACAATAGTGTATTTCTCACCTCTGTTCATCAAACGACAGCCTACTTATTCCACTGGTGCTTTAGCTTTTGGAGAGTTCTAGAAAACACAGAGAGAAGAACAGAGGAACCAGCAGGCAGGAGGGAAACGCAAGAGGCTCAGTCTTGGTTGTCTGGCATCCTTTGCAGCTTCAATGGGCACCCAGAATGCCCTTCTCCCCTGGCTACACCTCCCACCCCTAGCATTTTCCCAGTGTACAGTGGAAGCGAATGAAGGCCTCTTTGCAAAGCATGGCAGATATTCTTATTGGACAATGTTCAACCCATGACACAATATGGTATCACTCTTAAAACTAATAAAAAATAAATGGTGAGACTTTCCGCAAGAGGGATAGACTGTTTGTCTTCATTCAGCCTTTCAAAGTGCTTCACTTTCAAGGTGACAGTGCTAAGTACGGCCTATAAATCCATCTCTGGCTTGCCTTTAGACAGTTATAGTAGATGTTAGATTTCTTCGCTCCAAGCAGTGCTCTAGACTAACCCTTGTTAAAAGTATTACTGTAGATATTTCAGTACCTCCAACAAAAATGTCACCTTTGAAGTTATTTTCCTGCAAAATTCAAACTACATTAATCTTGCTTCCATAGGTATTTGAAGTTTGGGCTACCCCGAGTTGAAATCATTTCTCATGATACTAAAATAAAAATCAAGCTCTATAACTTAAATGTCTCAGGAGCAGTAGGAAACAGACCAAAAATAGCCTAAAAAATCACTTTTGGGTGGATAAATGGCAATTGAGGAAGAAAAAAAATCAAGGGGAAAATATCTCCTTCCACATCTGCAATGATACAGGAATGTCTTAGTAGAATCCATATGATTCATGAGAAAGTTTAATTGTCTCACACTTTCTTTAGATGTTGCTGAATTATCGGCTGATTTTATTTTGCAAGTGTTTTGTAAAAGTTCCTTTTGGTATAATGACTTACAAAATGCTTCATTGTAGAAAAATTTGCATAAAACTCATTTTAGATTTCCTTTGGCAATCAGACACAAGGACCTATCACAGTATTGTCTGGATGACAAGAGGAACGAACTACTTCTTTTGATTTGAAAGGTTGAAGTTGAGTTGAGTTTTTTTTTCTCTATTTTATTCCATGATGACCCATAGTTATCAAGCTTTATAATGACATTTTTTTACACTTTCAGGTATTCTAAAGGCTACCATTTTCTTGAAAAAAGCATTTTGTAATTATTTATCAAAAATGAAATACAGTAGAATTTCTACTCTGAATGCCATGAGAAATTGTAGGTAATCATGAGCATTCAACATGCAAGCTGCTCTTCTTAGGACATCAGACAATGAAATGTTAGATAAAGAGAGGGTTCTGCAAGTACAAGTATATCGCTTATATTTTTTACAATGAAAATAGAAACAAAACAACCATTTTCATATGCATTGGGGGAAACTGACTAGAAAGTCTATGCAGCAGTTCAGAAGGCAGCACGGTAGAATTCAGCATTTAGGAATGCTTGCCTGAGCTCATATCAATACAAAATACAAAAATTGAAATAAAATTAAAATCCAATATGAAATTGAAATGAAACATTAAAAATAAATTTGAAATGTAAAGGGACATAAATGAAATCTAGAAAAATTCAACAAATATTAAACAGTTCAACAAATAGTAAGTGCTTAACATATCAGAGCTGGGTGTGGTGCCGCATACCTGTAATCCTAGTACTAGGGAAACTAAGACAGGAGGATAAGAGGTTTGAGGTCAGCCTTAGCAATTTAGTGAGACCCTCGGCAACTCAGCAAGACCCTGTTTCAAAAGAGCTGGGAATGTAGCTTGGAATTAGAATGTCCTTAGGTTCACTCCCTAGTTCACTCGCTTGCTTGTTCTCTCTCTCTCTCTCTCTCTTTCACACACACACACACACACACACACACACACACACACACACACACATATTATAGTGGAATATATACGTATTAATGAATATTTGGAGGTCAGGCAAGGGGCAATGGAACATAACTTTTGTATTGTAAAAGAAAACTTCCCTCTTCAAAGGTTGGGTAACTCATTCTAACTTCTGATTCTTCAATAACTACATTTAGCCGGGCGTGGTGGCGAACACTTGTAATCCCAGTACTTTGGGAGGCAGAGACCGGAGAATCCAGGTTCAAGGCCAGCCTCAGCCTCAGCTTGCTCTATCTCTCTCTCTCTCTCTCTCTCCCTGTCTCTCTCTCTCTATCTCTACCTAGTGAGGCCCTCCACAACTTTGTGAGACCCGGTTTCAAAATAAAGTATAAAAAAATAGGGCCTGGGGTGTCGTGCGGAGGTAGAATGCCCCTGGGTTCAATCCCTGGTACAGCAAAAAAAAAAAAAAAAAAAAAAACTACATTTAACAAGTCCAGTCTAGTATCTGCTCCTTTGTGCCTCAATGTCAGCTCTTTCTCCCCAGAAATATGGATAAGATACACATTTTTAAAAATTATACCAAAGAAATGATATTAAGCCAGAAACTTGGCAAAATGTTGAGTGCTAGAGGGAAGTCCTGGCTGAGACTATACTCCCTCTGTGCCTAGACTATAGTCACATTCCCTGGATATGGAGACCAAGTGTTGCATTGCTCACTTCTCTACCATTAGTCTGATGAATATTCTTGTCAATGAACGCCTGTGTGTTCATGAGTACGCTTCCACTTTTTCAGCAACGAGTAGCTACTCTAACCCCAAGGGGTGATCGATTTGAGTTGGGCGCTTCATCTGAAACCTAAGAACCCATTAGAAATTCTGTCGTGAGCTTTTATATTTGTGGTAGAATAATAATAACTATGATAGGATACTGTACCTCGGCATCAGACTAGATGCTTTTCCTTACAAGTCTATGAGATCTGAATTATTATCTCAGTTTTGCAGTAGAGAGAATTGAAGCCAAGCAACTGGTAAATAAAAAAATTGCCATTTAAACCCTGGTTTGTTGACATCAAAGAGAAATAATGTTATAAAGAAGGTGTAGTATCTCTGTTTCCACTATATTTGGTATAAAGTCTTATAAAATAGTCTGTAGACTTGAAATCCATTTCTAATAATGTGTTCATGAAAAAATGCAACCCCAAAATCAAATAGAAAATTATTTTCATATGCACTTTTAGATTTTAAAAACATTGCCCAGTTTATGGGATATATAGCATTGGTAAAAGTTTTGCTTGCAAGTTCATTTCTGGAATGTAGCTTGCAGATAAATTCCATGATCTTTTTTCTGAACACAAACACACAAACACACACATACACACACATATTTCTCATTTTTTCTACTATATTTTTGGCTAGGAAAGAGAAGCTTCCATTTTCTGGACTTTCCGTTATAAATCAATATCCCCACATGAGATGCTGAATTTTAAGACCTAAGGATTTCCATTTTGGTCAGATTCATGGTTCATTCAATCTAGTTAAAGAATGATTTCCCTATTAAGTGAAGCCCCATTTTTGTCCTGGCATTGCCTACCTGTTTTCTCTGAGGACCTTCTATTTCCTACCTTATATTTTTCAGTTAAGAAGAAAATGTGTGGAAAGGGTAGAGAAAAAGAAATAACAGTAATAGTGATAAAGATAAAGAAATCAAAGGAACAAAGTATGTGAAAAGAGGTAAAGAAGCGATGAGAAAAGGTTAAAAAAGAAAAGGATTAAGAAAAGATGAAATGGGCAATTAAGGATGTATCAAGTATGGGAAAAGTTTATTATAATAATCATATTCATTTATTCTAGAAATGTTTGCTGGTTCTCCTTTATATAAACATTTTTCTTATAGATTCAAAGACAAAGTCAAATTGTCCCTTTTCTTATAAGTACTGCATACTCACTGACTGTGCCACTGGAGCTATAGATTGTCCCTTTTCTCAAGAACTTTATATGTGAAAAAACTCAATACAATTGCTATATCTTCATTAATCCTGGGGATATTTTTAAATGTTTGACTTCTGCTATATTCTGAATGTGTCCCTAAATTCATACATTGAAACTTAATCACCAATGTGATAGTATTACAAAGTTGGGCTTTTAGGAGATAATTATGAGGGACCCATGACCTTATAAAAGAGGTTGACGGGAGTGCCCTAAGCTCTTTGCCTCTCAGACTTTTATATCATATGAAGACACTGGGTTCATCCACTCTGGAGGATGCAACATTCAAGGCACCATCTTGGAAGCAGAGGTCAGGCCCTCACCAGACACTGAACCTGCTGCAGTCTTGACTGTGAATGTCCAGCTTTCAGAACTGTGAGAAATAATTCATGTTATTTATACATTATCCAATCCTAGATATTTTGTGATAGCAGCATGAACAGAATAAGTCAAGCTGTCATTGTTTTCTTTACAACCTGTACTATTTAATTGCCCACTCTCACGGTACTTATCCAAGAAACAAGCAGTTGTTGAAATCTCAGAGTGTATTGCACACACCACCTTTCCCAATTCCTGAAGTTTGGGGCTTCTCATTAGAAACTGAAGGTGAGGCCCTCTGTGGAGAGTGAAGGGTGGAGGAAGATGGTAAAGCCTAAGTAAGGTAAGGTTTAAATTTTCAAATTGCCCGTGCTACTTAACTTTTATCTTCTGTTCTAGAGAGATCTAAGGCATTTTGACCTGGAGCCTCAATTTTTTTCTAATTGACAGACATTACCTGCTTGCATTTGGAACAAATCTGTGATTCTACCTAAGGAAAACTCCCTCCTTTTTTCTCTGTAACAAGATACTCCTGATCTTCTCTCCCATCATATTTCTTTCTGCTTTCTTGGGATAGACCATAGTTGATTTCTCTTTAGCTCTGCCAAAGACTTTGTTTACAGCCTTTATGTTTTTCCACTGCCAATTTAAAAAAAATGCAATGTATACCTTTACCCCTCGTCTTGTATTTCTAATTGCCAAATATACCTATCAACTATTTTGGTGAGCCGCACCATTAAGGTCCTCAGTGTCTGGAGAGATACAAAGGCCTCAAAAGTTAGAGAAAAGTACATGGTGTTCTTGGCTTCTGCCAAGATTGCAAATAGAGCGGTCGAGGTTTGATTACATCACTCTCTGCCTAGGAGTGCAGCTCTAGTCTTCAAATGCATCTTACCTGAAAGGGCTGCTTAAGCAATATATTTGCATGATGACGCATGATGCAAATGTAAACCATGACCTTTATAAAGTGGTCACCCATAGGGTCCCTTTGCAGAGAAAAAATACAATAGTCAAAATGCAGTGCTAGTTTTTTGCTTGTCTTTCTCAAGAAATGTAATGAAGACAAGTAAGCCACAGTAATACTTCTGAAAGACCCCGTTTCTCTTCCACTCCATTCACCTCTATAATGTGCTCTTCAGTACCTTCAGAACCCCACCTGCCAGCTGTTGCTCCACTGCCTTATTACCCACGTCTTCTCCCATTTCCTCCAGATTCTATAACCTGAAATCTCTCCAAAATGTGGCATGTACCTGCTTAGAATGAGGGTCTAGAAGAAACTGAAGAAGTAAAGACAGAATCCTCTTTAGCAAAGAGGGAAACAGTCACACTAGGAAAATGTTTTCATTGACATTCTAGTCCTATCATACACATCATTGCTAATTGTCCTTGTAGTCAGTAATGCTGAAACAAATAAAGACTAGATAAGTCCGAAACATACAATGGCTGTGTTTCATCCCATTATATTGAGTTTTCAATTTTGCTACATGAAACAAAATGCTTCTCCCACAATGTTGACTTTCAAACAATCCAGGTAATTGCAAGCTGATTTTTCCCTTTGACATTAATAGCCATTGGCAGTAAGCAGACTTTCTTTATAATGCTTCAGTTGCTAAAATTTATTATTTCATTTTACTGTATTGGTGTATAGACTATTTGTATGCTGCCAAATATCTCACCTGACCCAAAATAATGTCTTAGAAATGTTTAGGCCACACATTAAAGATATTACTATATTAAATTGAGAAGCTTCAAATATAAGCGTGTCAAATTAGATTAATCAAATTTTAAGTAAAATCTTTCCATCAACAGAATATGTGCTGATTTCAGTCCTCAATCAGAAAATTTCAATGCTTTCAATCAGAAAAATGGTATGTTTTCAATATAATTACGTAAGAGTTTTCTTCCATTTCTTTTTTTAATATATTTTTCTTGGTGCTTTATAATCTCACATCATAATGTAGTTCTTTCATTTCTAACAAGGAGAAAACACTTCCTTTTATACACATATGAAAACATAGATAATTTTATATAAATATCTAATGAGCTCCAAATTTTGGTATGAGATTTTAAAATTATTTGGAATATTACTTATATAATTTAGTTTAAATGTTTTCACTCAGTCATGTTGGTTATATGAATGAAATGTTTGCCATTATGCAGCTTTAAAGAGTTTAAAATCACAAACAAATCACATAAACTGGGGTCTGAATGTACCATGCAAAATCCACAAGTATGATTTTCTTCTGGGGGAGGGGAACAAGAATAATTTGACAAAAGCAAAAATTAATTGTCCTATAAATCATTCTATGAGATTACTATTGTGAATGGCAGACCAATGGTGATCCAGGAAATTCTGATGAAATAAGGTCAAGTAAGTAGGCAATTTTTAAATATCAGATCTAATAACATACCCATCTTTGAGATTACTTACACTTCTTTAATATATCCAAATATTTCCTTATTCACTTTATTTTTCATTGAAATTCAAATGGAGATTGCTTTAAAATACATAATACATCTCAGCAATTATTTCACTGAGAAATAAATATGAACTATGAAATAAAGATAGGATAAATCATAAATCATATGTTGAATTTAAACTTATTTAACATAGGACTTATTCAGTTTGAAAGTATGATTAATTATGTTCATTTTGCATTAGAGAGATGGTTGAACAACCATCTCTTCTACCCCAACAATAGTTGGAGAGAGAAACCTACTATCAGTCTAAAAATTAGTCCTGGACTGTATCAGCATGAGGTGTGGGCTGTGATGTGGATAGGTCAGAGTAGCATAGGTGGCCGGAAGGTAGTTCCCAGTACTCTTTGTTCAGGCACAAATATTTTATTTATTTATTTATTTATCTTTTTTATGGTGCTAGGGATTGAACCCAAGGACATTCTAGCTTTGAGCTCTGCCCCCAGTCCTGTTTTTTTTTTTATTTATTAGTGCATTGTAGTCATACATCTTGATGGGTTTCAGGGTGGTAGAAGTATACATGAATACATTGGTCAATTAGTCCTCCCCCAATTCCCACCCCCATTTCTCCCCCTCCCTTTTTTTAATTTGGAAACAGGGTCTCACTAGGTTGCTGAGAGCCTCGCTAAGTTGCTGAGGCTGGTATCAAATTTAGGGGCCTTCTGTCTCAGCCTCCCAAGCACTGGAATTAAAGGTGTGCGCCACCATGCCCAGCTAAATAGTTCTACAAAAGTATATTCTTCTCCAAACCTGATCGTGAATGATTGCTTTGTACTATGTGTAGTTTGGGACTACATGGTTTGGGATAATCCTTGATTCCCCTCTTTTCCATGTGTAAAAATGATCATGAACAAGCTACAGGGTTTGAAATCCTAAGGGCAAGCCTGTATCAGAAGGTACCTTGTGGCTTACTTTTCACTCTGTGAAAGTTCAATTAATATTAATGAGTGAACGGAATATTTGCTGATGCTCTTCTATGGATATTTTGTTCCTGAAGTGGTTACTTGGCATGGTGATTTCTTCTCACACTTTTGATATGTAAATACAATCTACAGCCTGGTTTATGTTTGTGAAGTGAACTGTACTTAAGAATGCCCAAATATGATGATGTACTGCATTTTTTCCAAGTTTCTTTTGCATGCATATTTTTCCTTCATCGATTCCATGAAAACAAAAACAAAAACAAAACCCTGAGTTGTAAGCATTGCACTATCCTCAAGTCCTCATAGTTAAAAAATAAAAATCAGAAATTTCTCCTTTATGGCCATTGCTTCCCTTGTGGTAACTCACCGAGATTTGCAAGGCAAGGTCACTTTTAATGCCATAGAAGATGGAAGGAAAAAAAAAATGAGGGGAAACTGTTTTTTGTCTTCACTGATTCTGCCAAACATTGCAGACATTGACGATACAAGAGGGAAAGGTTGTCAGGGTCCCTTATTCCCACTTCTGCCCTAGAAACAGTAAAAGCGAGGGAAACCTTTTTTTCCTACCATGTGTACAAAATATAATGCAAAATATTAAAATATGTATATCCTTCAAGAGATCAACACGATTGTTAACATCTGCTTTGAAAACAGCTTTCTGAAACATACTTAAAATACCAACACTCAAAAAGAGCCTTAGAAACTGAACATACTTCTGTAAAATTAATTAATCACTTTGAGGATTTAGCAGGAGGAAATGGCCATAAACATCTTATATTCTCAGCTGGTGGTAGAAGGTAGACTGAAATGACAATTTTGTTTAAAATGGAAAGAGAGGAGAAAGAGACTGAGATTGTGAATAAAGATATATATACTTGGGACAAGCAGAAAGAACACTTTATATCTACATGTGGCCTACAGAGGAGTAGAAGAAGGAAAAGGTGAAAGATTAATGAGGAGGATTTTTTTTTTTTGCATTTTCTATCATCTATGTGAATTATTACCTAGATGCCTGATATGTCCTAAAAGAAAAACTGTGATGAATAAATAAACAGCTCTCCAAATCTTCAATAGGGTGCTTTACCTTGCAGGGAATATTATCATTGGCTTTTGATACAATTTCTGCTGCAGGGAAAGACTTTCAAAGCTCAGAATGCTGAAGCATTGCCAGGCGCTCAAAGACCCCCTGCCAAGCGCGTCAAACTAAGAAATCTCTCTGAACTTGTCGAATTAAAAGTCATCTCCCTCTCTCTGCAACCCCTGCATGAGCTGGGAAGCTCTGTCCTCATTTTTTCAGGCCCCTCCATGATAAACAAATGGAGCCTTGAGCATCTTTACTCTTTATAGCCATGCAATTAAAATTCTTTTAAAAAATGTAATTGAAGGCAATGAATTTCAAAAGGAACTTCTAGTTAACAATGAGACTAAACAGTTGGAGTGGGCCACATTCAATTGTGTTTCAGAGGCAAAGGCAAAACAGCTTGTTAAGAACCAGAGAAGTGTCTTCTTTTATTTTTATTATTTTGATTGTACATCAAGAGGTTGTTCTAAACTTAAACATCTCAGCAGGATTTATGGTTTCTGGGATGTCATAAGACTTAATTACTCAGACTGCAAAGAGGAGTACACTATTAAAATATGAACAAAGCTATATGAGATCCCTGGTTGCTGCGAATCATTATTTATCTATCCTCCACGCAAATTAAAGAAGTTTAATTTGTGTTTGCATTTTTAGGCACCACGCTGCACGTTCCCTTTCCCCCTATTGTTGTGTGTCCAAGCACTAAGGCCATTGTAGGAGTTGAAAATCCCCCAAAGTATTAAGTTGATGTGGCTATAAACAAATACAGTAGCAAACACTTTCAAAGTCTATGTTAATTAGCAAAAAATGAGAAAAGCATTTTAAGTGCTTTTAGAAAACCAGAATGGGGATGAATTATCAGTTTTAAATGTCAAAGATGAGAAAGTCGTATTTTTAAAAAGGCTAACAGTGTTACAGTAAGTCTTTGGGGAGGAGTTTCTGAAGATTGTATATTCTTTGGTCCATATCTTTATAAGAGAGGACTTACATTAGCGTTATTAATTGCTCCCTAGTGTCTAAAATAAATATTTGATGGTAGGTATGAAAAGGGGGAAAATGTTGAATATTTTGCCCTTTCCCATTGAGTCAAGGTTGAAGATGTGTGTATCTATGTTTAATTTTTTTTAACTGTGCTTTGTTTATTGGGCTGATCCTATTTCTCAAACAGAGATTGTTGGTCAAGGCAAGCAGTAGATGTTTTAAGTCTGAACTTGTAGTATGTTGTTGGCAGGACAAAATTAACAAAATTAACACATACAGGTGAGTGAGCACATGTGTTGGCACAATTTTATTTTAGTTACTTTGAGTGCAAGATGATGTGTAAAGTAGAAACTGTTAAAACAGAGAGAACTGGATCTGGGGTGGGGATGTCATAAAAGGAAGAAAAAATAAAAGGAAGAAAAAATCCATTCTGGTTTTCTAAAAGTGTTAGATGATCAGTTTGGGACCCCTGAAGCAATAGTTAAGTTCTTGAAGAAGGAAAGGGCATCCATCAATAACATGAGATACTGAGAAGCAGTCTATGAGAATGAGACTGAGAAAAAATTGTTGATTAGTGATAGCAGCTTATTGCTTAAAGAGAACATTTGATTGCAGGGGTTAAGAAAATATTTAAAAATGTGAACAGTGAGGAATTTGCACTCATTTGTTATATTACTTATTATAGGGAAAATGGCTTAGTTGACAGAACAATGGAATTAAATGGGGTGTGTGGGTGTTTATGTGTGTGTGTGTGTGTGTGTGTGTGTGTGTGGTGCTGAGGATGAAACCAGGGCCTTATGCATACTAGGCAAGCACTCTATGACTACTCTACACCCCTAGCCCCTGGTTTGGTTTTGGTTGTTGTTATTTGTTTGTTTGTTTTTGTTTTTAATGTGTTTAAAATAGGAGGGAGATAGATTTAAGGACCAAGGATTATAGATTCAGGAACCCAAAACTACCTTCCAAGAGAAGGAAAGGCATTTTTGGTTTACTCCTTAATCTAATATGAAAATAGTACATTAAGCTAAAGAGAAAACATTGACATAAACACTGAGTAATGTTTCAAGTAAATCATTCCGCAAATGTCTGTAATAAATAGAATAAATTTTAACGATACAGAAATCCTTTGTTATTTTGATGGGGCCTTAAAATCAATTGGCAAATTGGATCAGAGTACATAGGAGACACAGGCAACAAGATTTCTTAACATAAAGAAAGAAAAATATAAATATACCATCCAAGATTAATTAGGAATGATTGGAATATTTCATTAGCATAACATAAATGTATTTTGAAGTTTTTCTAATGTACTCTTCATGTTATTCCTGTTTCTCATTTTATTTTAGCGTTGCTTCTATGATGTGGAACTATACACTAAAAGTGTTCTGTTTCCCTTTTGTTTAAAGAATCCAAACAGGTTAAAAACCACAACGAACTTGGTTTTCTGCTTGAGAAATATCAAATATGAACTATAATGTCTAGATATCTATTTAAAGCAAGACTATAATCTATTCAGAAGTCCTTGCTGATACATCAGACATCTTAACCCATTTCAGAAGACTTCCCCAGCAGCTCTTCTCTAGATATGTGTGTTCTTCAATCAGAACAAAGAAGGATCTCATTTTCTGATATTACAGTAAAATGTAAGTGCAGCCCTCTAGGTTAAATTATGTGAAAATCCTTTCTTTGAAAAAGGATTCAGGGAGAAGCAAGCAGAATTGAAATTGACTTGCATCTCTGAGCTAGAGCCATAATACCCAGTGGATTATAAACAATTATTTCATTTGATTTTATTTACCTCTCTTCTCTGGCCCTGTCTTGTTCTTAATGTCTGTGTTTGGATGAGAACAGGTATCTATTACAACAGCCTTTGCCATGAATCAAGGATGAGTAATTAGTCCTAATAAAGATGATCACAACATAATCTATAGCCCATTCTGCATTAACATTCTCAAATTCTGTGCTTCAGTTATATTGGTGACATAAATGTATATTTGTCATTATGTATGTTCAAGGCAGGGTTGATAATTATCAAAACAAAGACAGAAGTGTTTCTATACTGTAGCCATAAGAAGTGAATTTTTTTAAAGTTTGAATACCCCTCTTCAAAAAACAGGAGTAGAAATTACCATTATTTGCTTTTTATTTCAATAAAAATGTATTAAGCAACTATGATATACTAAGCACTTTGCTAAGCATTGGAAGATGCAAAGATCTTTTTTTTTTTCTTCTTCAGTAACTTAACCATTTAGCTTTGGGCTGGCTTTATCTCTTAGTATCCTATTCCAGTTTTATGTCTGGAGTTGCATGGTGAGCATTTATCATTAAGTTTTGGCATCCAGGCTTTGAGCCATTTTCCATGTTTGAGAAAATTTCTATTTTAAGAGTTTTGGTGGAAGACAATATCCCTAAGGTCTAAAAACATATGTCCATAGCAGCCAGGGAGGTACATCCCACAGATCTCCATTCAAGAGAGATCTTAGCCAGGTATGGTGGCACATGCTTGGTAAACCCAGTACTTGGGAGGCTGAGATAGGAGGATTGCAGGTTCGTGGACAGCCTTAGCAACTTAGAGAGGCCCTCTGCAACTTAATGAGACTCTGTTTCAAACCAAAATAGGATTAGGGGTATAGCTCAGAGATAGAATACCCCTGAGTTCAACCCCCAGTACCAAACAATAAAAACAACAAAAATGAGAGGGAGAGAGAGATCTAGATGTATAGCTAACAAGCCTCTAGTTGCCTGATTGCTGCAACCGTGGGATTCACAGTGGGCTACTCACAACCAATTCCTGAGCACACTAGAGTAGGAGAAGCTGGCTGAGGCTTGGAAGGGGCACCCTTTACCCTGGGGCTTTCTATTAGCCTGGCTGGGACAGTCTCAGAGCTACTCAGCCACTGAAGCTCCACCTACCCACTCCTCCTTTCTCTATACTTTCTTTTCTTTCAAAAGTGTCAGTATTGCATGTGCTCGCTCCTGCTTCCTCCTCTGCTTATCTCTCACAGATGTTTTCCATATGCATATATAATTCCGTTTTGTCATCTGTTTCCTGGAAGACCCAAACTGATACAACGCCAGTCCTCGAGAATTTATGCTTGATATATAGGATTTTTTTTTCCTACAGAGGGTCAACACATTTCATTAAGGAGGGCTTCTTTCAGATGTATACAAACAGGAGTAGGATCCAGCATCATGAGCCTCCCGTGATAAGATATTATGAAGAGCCAAAATCAATAAATCTGTTTCAAATGCAAATAGTTGGTTAGCATCCAGGCTAAACATGCAGAGCCAAAATTAAATGCCATTGCAGGCTCTGGAACATTTTCTTGACTGAAATAGCCAGTCTTTTTTTCAGAAATTCAGTGATGAGAAATGTAAAAAATGCCAGTGCTCTAAGTCAGGGAATAACAAGCCACAACTCAGAACTTTTGTGTGTCCTTCACGTTGCATGTGGTTGAACCATTCTACCATGGCGCTCACTTGCTCAGCATCTACTTGATACCTTGTGAAGAGAAAATCAACCCCAGAATGCTATAAACCTCCTGATTTCTTAATTTTGACTATGTACTAGTGTTTCCTCAGATATTTTAAGAACTTATCTTTGTAGACAGGATCAGGGGACCAGCTCATGATACATTCAGAAACATAATGATCCCAGTAGTCCACTAGTTCATTAGACTAACCCTGTTTACAAGCCTCAGAGATACTGCCTGGGCATTGGAAAGTTTAAAGAGCATTAGTCTATACTTAAATTTTCCTTGGCAAGTTTTTAAGGTACTCTCCTATTGCCTATCCATTTAATGCAAATGTGGGCATCTTGGAAGTGTTGTGGAAGAACTAGAACAGGTAATAGCTACCAAAGCGAGCCTGTGGTAAGAGTGGGGGCAAGTAAACTTGTGTCTTGAATAGGAAGCCTCTTAGTGTCTGACAGAAAACATGTTTATTTAGAATCAGTGTCCTAAAGAAGTGAAATTTAAGAATCACAATAGGGAATTCCTATACTATACTCACAAACATTTCATTAAAAAGAATATATAAATACGTGGGTAAAATTTCCAGGCCTCCTCTCCCATTCTGAATTTCCTCTCTCTTGGGCAGTGGCCTTAAAAAACTAGAAAAGTTCTAAGCCAGGCGTAACACACGCTTGTAATCCCAGTACTTGGGAGGCTGACACAGGAGGATCCGGGTTCACGGCCAGTCTCACCTACTTAGTGAGGCCCTCTGCAACTTAGTGAAACCTGTTTCAAAATAAAGAATAAAAAATAGGGCTGGGGGTGTAGCCCAGAGGTAGAATGCCCCTGGGCTCAATCCCAAGTACTGCCAAATAAACCCCCCCAAAAATCCCCAAACCAAACCAAAACAAAACAAAACTAGAAAAGTTATTTAGGATGGTTGAAGGTTGCACTCAGAGACCAATTTTCTGATCTTAGGACCGTCAGTCTGGTCCTGTACTATATTTCAGCTAAATGTCCTCAGTATTAAGGTCCCAACATGACTCTCTTAATAGGATCATCTTAAATGGGACCAATCATACACTGAATATTAAAGGCATGTGGCTCTCACATTCAGTATACCATGGTAGTTACATATTTAGGTAGAGGCAATAAAACTATTCATATATAAATGTCAGAACTGCTTCCTAAATACTGTAAACCTACCAGCCCAGTACTGTAGTTTAGATTTTAGTTCTACATTTGCCTTAATACTTCTCTTTTTGTCTTGCTGGTTCTACCATGTAGCTTCCTTAATTTATACTTCTAATTTTCCTTCTGAGATGAGCATACACTAAAACTTAGATCAAGGGTTTCTCTGTCACCTTTGACATCCTGAGAACCAAACTAGCATGTTCACCTGAATCCCAGACAGAAGAAAATAATGTTGACTCTTGAGACAAGTATAAATGGGTTTCAATTCCAAACTATATCCTAGGAAAGGAAGTGGAACATGAAGGTGACTTTGGTCCAGATAGTAAATGCTGTTATTGGCAAACACCTTTCAGTTATGTAGTGTAGTGCTTTGGGATGTAGGTATGGGACTGATTTTCCATTGTTTACTCTGCTCCGGAAGCCATGAGCCTAGGAATCATCTTTAGGATCTTGGGACCCCACAGCCTTCATTAATCTGTGACCACTATTAGGAGTCTAGGAATAGCATTTGATTTCCAACTTCATGAAGGAAAAAAAAAATAAAAAAAGAAGACATGCCAAGGTATCTTGTGTGGGCAAGGTTTGTGTTAGAGGGCAGTGACTCACTGGGTAGGTGCTGCCTATACCACCAGGCCAGGCTTTTAAGCGTAAAGGTAGACTTTTTGAATCTACATTGTGGAAAGATGCTATCAGTACATCTTCTGTATTCTCTTAAGTCAGGTGAGGAGTTCAGAATGCCCCACCCCCAAATATGCCACTTTGGTGTACTGACACTTTGACTTAAATGCACTCGAAAAACAGCAGGTGCAAGATCACGCTCATCTTCCTTTTGTTTCTTAAAAGCAGTAGATGGGATTCCTATGTGAAAGATGTCCTCCTTATGTCAGAAGGAAAGTATCACTTGTATCATGGAGGACAGAAAGTCAAGGCCAAGGGCAGTAAACACAAAACAGATTTACACTAACCCTTATCTTTCTAGCCACACCTCCACTTAATTAACTACCATGCAAGCCCCTTTACCTGTGTCTCAGGCAACATTCTCACTGCTGTAATCCAAAACGACTGACCACATGACTTTGAGGAAGGAAGATTTATTTTCTCTGTTTTCGGAGATTTAGAGATTCAGTCCATGTCAGGCGGGTATGCAGACCTCAGGAGATGGAGGCAGGAAGCAGAAAGAGGGAGATTGTGAGTCTCTGTTCTCACTTCATGGAGGCCAGAAGCAGAGAAAGTGTAAGAGGAGGAAAGAATCTTATACAATCCCCAAGGCCACACCTTCAGGGACCCCTCCTTGGTAACCAAGCCCTGCTTCCAACATTGCTACCTTGTTTCCCTGAGGGCTAGGGGGACATTCTAAATCCAAACCATTACACCTTGTAACCATTTCAAAATGTACTCTCCTTGCCTATTTAAATATATGCGTGTAACTCTACCTGCATATTGGGGTTTTCATTATGAAGATGTATGAAGGATCCCCTGCCATGTAAAACATACTGAATAAGTCTGTATGCTTTCTCCTATTGATCTGTCTTATATCAATTTAATTCTCAGTCCCAGTTTCTCAACCTTAAGACAGTAAAGTTTTGGCTCTCATATACAGGCATGATCTACTACAATACTCTCCAACCCATCGGATCCATTTCATAGAGTTGTTAAGAGGATTAAATGAGTTCATGTAAATAATAGACATAGAACAATATATGCCCTGCAATCAACACCACTTATGTATTAGTGGCAAGCTTGATAGAGTTTTTGCCAAATTAATGTCAGAGATTTTCAAAGGTACACCAAGGAATAAAAGGGATGACAACAGTTCTGAGCCAAGAGATTAGGTTATTCAGGGAGGTAAGATACAAATTCAGAGAAATAGCACTTAGGATCAGAAACTCAGGACAAAAAAGGAAGACTTAAAGACAGAAAACAGAACGCATGAGTGTTTTTTTGGTCCTTCATGAGGATGAAGGATGAGAGGAAGTTACAAGTGGATTAGTTTGGAGACAGCGTAATTGAGAGAAAACATGCTCCCTAGGACACACACAGGTCAAATCAATGCACTAGGGCAAAACTACAGGCTTTTCAGGACAACAGCTGTTCATACAGTGAAATGATTCTTTTTATAGGGAAAGGTGATTAGGTTTGAAATAAGAAACTGGTCAGGGCTGGTATTCAGGGAGAATTTAATCATCTAGGAATTGAGGTCCAACCAAGAACTTATGGTTACCAGAACACCAGGTAAGCAGGTGGCATTTAGGTAAGGATCTTGCCTTATAGGTAAAACTTTCATTTTTCCCTGAATTTCTAAGGTAATTAGAACTTTCAATGTTTCATAGACAGCCTCCTCTACTAAGCATTGGTTAAAGGAAATAGTTAAAATTTCTTCTGGAGCTGACCCAAATATCATCTAATTGACTCAATGTGTACATTACATATGCACAGAGTATGAATATAATATCATGTTTTGATTTTAATTTAAAAAATGCTGGTGGTTATAGAACATAAGGCAGAAAAAATTATGGAAGTGCATGTATTAGAAGACATATTGTAGCAATAATATATATAGAACCAGATATATATAGGGTTGAATCCTATCATTTATACCCTGAATGAACTTAGATAAGTTTATGTAACTTCTATAGAGTCTCTTTATATATGATACGGAGATAATAACATCTACTTCATGGTGCATTGAAAGATTAATTAAAATAAGTTATGTAAATTACTTATTACAGTACAGTATATAGTGATATTTCCTTTTAATCTAGGTTTTCTGATAATGTTCAAAATCAATGAATATATCCCCAAATTAAAGAATGTTCACTTTAAAATCTTGTTGGTCTTTCTATAGTACATGTAGATTCATGAGATATAGTGGAAATCCTAAGGACTGTTGCTAAGCTCTCTCTATCAGACCAGGCATAGGCAAACTATGGCCCATGGACAAGATCCAGATTGTGACCTGTTTTATAAATAAAGTTTTATTGGAACATTGCCTCATCTATTTGTTAACATGTCTGTGGCTGCTTTCAAATTGCAACAGCAGAGTTAAGTGTTCTGATAGAGACAGAATGATTGGCAAATTCATAAATATTTCCTACCTCTTTACAGAAAAAGTTTGCTGGCCTCTCTTAGACTATTGGTCTTAGATCTGAAAGAAAATCCACTGAGTTCTAAATAATCGAAGTTTAAAAAAATTATAAACCTACACAGCATAAATCCATAAATTCGATGCAAATAACTTTGGAGAGATAATGCACAGAATATTAAACATGCTTATGAAAGTATATAATTTAGTTGAATATAATGCTCTTCAAGTATCAGGCTTTAAGGAGAGATAATGCACAGAATATTAAACATGCCTATGATAGTATATAACTTGGTTGGATATAATGCTAGTATCAGGCTTTACATAACCACAATACTTAAGTGGTATGTCATTCAGTTGGATTCTCTAACTCATTAAGCTAATTCAGTACTTCTGCAGAAAATAGTGATATTGGAAAATCATAATTATAATAATTCAGAGGCAAAGAAATTTTGTAACACTGCAAGGATATGTTCTCTAATATTTTTTTTCAAAGCTGCTGAAGAGGTAGTAGTTGAGGCAACATCAATCTCAGCTTCAGGAGCACACACAGGAGATCAGACTTTCTGCTCCTGATCAGTGGCAGCAGTCACAGTGGTGGTGACCTGGTCCAACCAGGAGTGTCAGTGCAGAGTGGGCTTGCAGGCTCTGAGCAATGCCTTCTTTTACCTTTCTAGCTTGGAAAATGGGGGGAGCTGTTCCCAGCAATTCATTATCTATGGTTAACACCACCATCCCTCCTTTCCTCATCAAGATTTTCTAATTTTTTTGCAACAAATTCCTATATTAAATTCCTCTCTCTGTGAAGTACAATGGAGTATATTCTGTGTTTCTGATAGTCCACCACTGATACGATATTTCCTACCAGGAAGTGAGTACATTTCCTTTGCTTCAGAATACTATCAATATTAGAAGCAATGTAGTGAAACATATAGTGATGTTAATTAAGGCATTCCTATGTCTACATAGAGTAGTGGAGACAGAGGCACCACGGCCAAGAAAGGCAGGTCCATAGACAAAATCAAAGGGAAGGCGTCTCAATATAAAAATATGTTACAATTACAATATGACTGGCTGGTCCCTGGAGGCATGACCTCATCTTGGAGTTTATGATGACTTCTGTAGCTTGGGTACAGACCAGTAGTGGTTGCTGGATTAGCCTTGGCGATGGGATGCTGTTCTCTTAACATTTCCTTAACCAATTTTGTGTAATAAATCCCACCCCCATCCTGGGTTAACAGCTCCTAAATTCATATCCACCTGGAACCTGAGAATGTGACCCAATTTGGAAATGAGTTTGCAGATGTAAGTACTTTGAGAAGAGTTCATACTGGATTGGGGTAGGACCTTAAATCCCATGACTGGTGTCATTCTAAAAGAGGGAAATTGGACATAGACTCATGAGGAAACACCATTTCGTAAAGGAAGTAGAGATCTGAATGGTGCCTCTACAAGCCAAGAAATGCCACAGATAACTGATAAGCACCAAAAGCTAGGAAGAGACAAGAATTCCAAGAGTATTAAGAGGGAGGATGGTTCTGCTGATAACTCAGTTTCAGTTTTTGAGATTTCAGAACTGTGAGAGTAAGTTTCTGTTGCTTTAATCCACTCAGTTTATGGTAATTTGTTGTAGCAACCAGATAATGAATATTCTCCCTTTGTTTGAAATATCTGAAGAAGTTTTGTCTACTCAAATTACATGCTAACCAAAGCAGTTTTTATTTTTCAAGCAGTTTATGACTCTGATAAACAATTTACAAATAAAAACAAAGTAAAAGTATATTCCCACCAGCCCAACATATACTGAATCTTCTGCATATCATTCAGTAGTTTTCCATGTATGTAGTGGTAAAGGGTGTGACCTAAACGTGCAAACTGGGTAACTTCTTTTTCATTCTGTATTCCCTTCCTTCCTTCCTTCCTTCCTTCCTTCCTTCCTTCCTCCCTTCCTTCCTTCTTTCCTTCCTTCCTTTTTCTTTCTTTTTTTTTCTTTTTATTTTTGGTACTGTTGAACCCAGAGGCATTCCACCTCTAAGTTACACTCCCAGCCATATTTTATTTTTTATTTTGAAACAGGGTCTCCACCACCACCATGCCTAACTCCTTCTGAATTCTTATCTGTGTAAATGGGGTGAGAACAATACATATCTCATGGATTTGTGAAGACTAAATGGATTAATAAGTATAAAGTGCTAGGTGCTTATTCTCATTAACATACTGTTTTTGTGTAATTGTGATCAATAGTACTGTGTTGTTTTAAAATTGATATTATATATATGTATATATGTACATACATGAAATGTCAATTTAATATAATTAGCAATATAATGAGCATCTTCATGTATTCCTACAACTTGCTTCTACCTAAGGAGGATCAGCAGTGATACACTCCTGAAATGACATACCTAAATAAGATTAAAATATCAAAATTCAATACCAGTATTAAAACTCAACAAAACATGGTTTTGTGTCATACTTTCACTTTTCTGCTATTAGGTCCTCACACACAGCTATTGATTTTTTAATGTGGTATGAATACTTTATAAACATCCTGCATTTTATCAATTCTGTCCACATTTGAACCAATCTGAAATGAGAAAAAAAGCATTTCTGCTCCATTATTATAAATTATAAGATCTACTATCTTCAAAATTGCAATTATTTGACAAATAGATTGCCACTACAATCACATCTAAGTATTATTTGGCAAAACAACTATATTAACCATCTCATTTGAGTTTAATAATTAGTAACAACACCTCTTCCTTTATTTATGTTAACCTCTTGGATTGTTGAGCAAAATAAAAAATAAAAAGGAAATCAGAGAAAGCCAAACAAATGAGCTCCACTTTCCAACAGCACAGATGAGAGGGTGGAATGAATGGATGACCGAAACCTCAGGTCGCCGTGGAAGGTCTGCGCAAGCGAGCAGTTCAGTGATCATTTTGACAGAACTGAATAAACTGCCTGGAATCCTTTGTCATCCATGACTGGGAAAGGCAAGTTTTCACTCTCACTTTTTTTTTCTGACTGCATTCATACTATAGTTTCTAAGGTTAGAGTTCAACTCGACCAGCCAGAAGGTAAATGCCTATGTTTTCATAAAGATCAGAAATGTGTTCTACATGAAGTTATTTTTCTGTTTTGATAAGTTGATCAAGAGCATCTATGAAAACAGAAATGACTTCCTTGCTGAGCCCACTGTTGCATCTCCCCTCAGCCTTTAGAAAACATCCCGTGTTCACCCGCCATTAGCATGGCTACTGGACACTGTAGGTGTAAGTGGCTACTAAGGAGGAGCTTGCTTAGAACAGTTGAAGCCAGGTCTCTGTGTAATTGAGGGTAGTAAAGTACTGTGTGGCCAGATGCCTGTCCGGACCTGGCACCTTGAAGATAAACTGGTCAGAGTTCTTAAAGCCATTTGAATCCCAATATTCAAAATTATAGATACAGAATTTCTCAAATTCAGTTCCAGTAAAAAGACATAATTCAATTATAATATGCCTTGCTCTTTTGTGTGAAATATTTTCTATTTGCTAAAAGCCCTACCTTTCTTTGGCATTGAAACTATCATTCTATAAAGCGTCATTATTTTGGTGTATAATACCCCTAGAATGCCTGGAGAGCTGGAAATGGTATTGAACCTGGAGTTATAATATCTGGATGTTTAGTATTAGCAGGACTGTGTATAGCCTCATATAAATTATGCAGTATTTCCAGATCCTGAGTTTTAAAAAAAGGAGAAATCTAGACCACATGGTTTTAAATGTCCCTCCCATCTGTAAAGTTTTGTTTTTGTTTTATTTATTTATTTATTTATTTTGCAGTACTGGGGATTGAACCCAGGGGCATTCTGTCTCCAAGCTACACACCCACCCCTATTTTTTATTCTTTATTTTGAAACAAGGTCTCACTAAGTTGTGGAGGGCCTCACTAAGTAGCTGAGGCTGGCCACAAACCTGCGATCCTTCTGTCTCAGCCTCCCAAGTACTGGGATTATAAGCATGTGCCACTACACCCGGCTTATCTGTGAAGTTTTATGAACTTAAAAATCCTACTTTGTGCAAAACATCTTTAATCATTTTACTTAGCAATTTACCACCATTTTGTTAATTCACTTTTACACAAAGTTTGCTTTAAGAGGCAAAGATATTACTGAAGGAGGAAACAATAGAATATATAATACAGTGAACGGGTGAAGACTGTATTTAAAATAACTTGTAGCCCTACTTAAATCAAGCTAAATTCAAAATACCAGTTAAGAAGATCTTAACTGAACCTGAAAAAGGAGAAAAGAGACCCTACTCCAAGAGCAAAAATTTAAAGAGATAAGAGAAAACATCATGAAGCAGAAAATAAATAAATTAGGGGAGAGATAAAAGAATAAGAGCAAGACAATTTAGAGTGGGTGGTAAAAGTTTTTAAGAAAGATAATCTAGTAAGTAATGAAAATTATATTCCAAATAGTAGTTTTTTCAAATACATATATATTTATAAATACATATATTTTACATTTATTTTTATAAATATATATGAATATATAATATGGAAGCCGGGCGTGGTGGCGCACGCTTGTAATCCCAGTACTTTGGGAGGCTGAGACTGAAGGATCCGGGTTCAAGGCCAGCCTCAGCTCTCTCTCTCTCTCTCTCTCTCTCTCTCTCCCTGTCTCTCTCTCTCTCTCTCTCT
>PVJS01031269.1:0-23517 GCA_004027185.1 Glis glis | reverse complement strand
TCTTGTCTCATCAATCAGAATATACACACTGTGAAAACAGTAGCCACATTAACCCTGCACATACTTCCCAAGCTGAATACAGAGCTGGGCATAGGTAGGATATTCTTACATGTTTTGCTAAATAAAATAACTAATTTCAAAATGCATCAGAAACCAATTTACTCATCAGATTACTGAGAATGTGGGAGGAAGGAACACTCTGGAGAAATGAATTGTTACAGTCATTTCAGAGGACACTGGCAATAATTATCAAAATGTGAACTGTGTGAACCCCTTAACCCATCGTTACATGCCTAGGAATCTATCCAATCTATTCTACAGAAACACTAATGCATATATACAAACATATGTAGACATACAGGTATACACACACAGAGACACACACACATATACCCATACACAAAGCCATATTTATGCACACAAAGATATATATATGCAAAATATACACACACATATGAACATATATATATATTTGTTTTATTATAGTTCTGTTTACATTAGCAAAATAAAATGGAAACAACCTAAATGTTCATCAATAGGGTTAAAAAATTGTACAACCATATACTGCAATACCATGTAGGCACTAAAACATTAGAATTGATGTTCCAGGTTAACCACATGGAGCTGCCAATTCTTTGTTGCTGCTGACCTAAAGGAATAGCAATTTCATATGGTTCAATTTAATACATTTACAGACATGAAAAGAGTTCTGTGCACAGCGGTAACTGAAAAGAAGTTGCAGAACAGTACATATTGTATGACATATTTACCTTAAAAATATAAGAAACAAAAACAGAAAGCAAGCAAGAAAGGTACTCACTAAAGAGTTAACATGGTTATTTCTGGGCATAGTAGATCTTACTCTAGTTCTATACTGTTTTAATCATTTGCTGTGAGAATTTTTATATAATTTGTTTTTAAAATTTGTTCACTATGATTCCAAAGAATTTGCATATTTTGTAAACTTTTTTTTTAAATCTACAAACTCAAAGTTCTCAGGAACTCACCTTATTTCTCCACCGGCACAGACAAGAAAAGCCATGAAGAATTACCTTTAATTATGCAGGCAAAGAAACCCAGATTATTATGAGCACAAGGTAAAAAGCAGAACTTCAACTTGGATTATCTCAGACAATTGCCTGAAACTCTCCTGCTTGCTTTTCCTGTTTGAACCTGGCTTTTCAGATTACTGCAAGGTGATCTGCTTTCCTGTGATTCAGAGCCTCACACAACTTGCCAGGCAAAGAAGTACAAAGAAAGGAAGCAAACGAAAGGGGGACGTGGGGAGTGAACGAAGATGGGCAGAACTTGAGAAGCCTTCATAAAGTAATAGAAGGCACCCCACCCCCTCTGGGGACAAAGGAACAAAGCTGATGGCACGGAACAGATGTTCTCCTTCCCAAACCTTGAAAGCATAACACGACACCCAGAACTCCTCCTCGCGCCAAGGAGTGGCTAATGCCTCTTACCAGAATATCTGTACAACAAAGGACTGTTTTTTCTGTTTCCCTAGATGATGGGTCATAAAGGAAAAAAAATCACTATTACCAGGTACTGCCAAGTGTGGGTTGTCCAAATTAGCAATTTCTCTTGATTCTTATTTCTCTAAATCAACTTTATTGAGGTATAGTTTACACACAATAAAATGGACCCATTTTAATAGTAGATAACCATGAGGTTTAACAAATCACTCACGTAACCACCACCATCACCAAGATGCAGAGCATTGCCATCATCCAAAAGGTCCTTCGTGCCAGTCAGTCCCCACTCACATCCCAGCCCCAGGCATCCGCTGCTCCACTTTCCAGCACTACAGATTAGTTTTCTTCTCTAACACTTCAGATAAATGGAACCAACCATACAGTGTGTGCTCTTTCGTGTGTGGCTTCTTTTACTCAGCATAATGTTGTTGAGATGTGCCCATGTTAGTGTGTGCACTGAGGACCCGTCCCTTTTTATTTAGAAGTATTTCATCGGAGGGCTAGGCTATGACCACAGTTAGCCATTCACCTATTGCTGGACATTTTGGTTGCTTCTAATCTTTGGCTATTGTAAGTAAGGCTGCGCCGGGCATGGTGGGGCATGCTTGTAATCCCAGTACTTGGGAGGCTGAGACAGGAGGATCGCAGGTTCGAGGACAGCCTCAGCAAGTAGTGAGATTCTCATCAATCTAACAAGACCCTGTTTCCAAATAAGAAAATAAAATTGGGCTGGGGGGTGTAGCTCGAAGGTAGAATGCCTCTGGGTTCAATCCCTACTACCACAAAATAATAATAATAATAAAATAAGTAAGGCTGCTATGAGCTGCTATGACTTTTACATTTGAAGAGAAATTCAAATCTGTCCATCTGGTTAGGACATGGAATTGGAAGATAAATTTAATATTTTTAGGTACCTATTAAGTGTGCATCAGTATGCAGAGATTATCTCTTAAATCTTCACAAGAACCCTTAACTGTGAAATTGATTAATATTAGTCTTGATTTACCAATGAGGAAATAGAGGTGCCAAAAAGTTAAGGAACTTGCCCAAGGTCACAAAGCTAATCAGTAGCAAAACAAGGAATTTAAATACAGACCCATCTGACTCCTGTTTGCATTCTGCAAACCTGTTTGTAATTGCTACATTTCTGGTAAAAGTCTTGGTAAAGAGGGTCAAAGGCAGGATTTTGATTAGAAGGCAGAGAAGGTGGAAAAGGAAGAGGGAAATGACTAGGGAAAGAGAGAAAAGAGAAAAGAAATCAGGAAGAAAGGTAAAAGAGGAGGACAAGGGAGAGTACTATCCACATCTGTAAGGAAAGCAGGCGGAGCAAGGGAGGATTCTAAGATCTAGCAAGGAGCTGCTGGACTCGGGAAATGCCCATGGCCACACATTCTCCTGCTCACAATGGGAGGTGAACCGTTCCCAGCCTTGGAATTCCTTCCCCTTCATCGGGGCCCTGGCTCAGGCCAGAAGCCCAGAGAGTGCAGAGGGAGGGCACGAGCGTCTTTCTAGGTTGGCCTCGATGCCAGTCTCCATGGAATACAATGCTGCTTACATTTGTGTTTGAAGTAAAAAAAAAAAAAAATAAGAAGCCCCACTTAGGACTAGAGAAACTGAAAAGAAAGAAAATAACTCATTCCAAGTCTGAAAACTATAGAAAAGTCTTTTTTTTTTTTTCAGTACTGGGGGTTGATCCCAGGGGCATTCTACTTCCACTATGCCCCAGCCCTATATATTTACTTTTTGTTTATTTATTTGGTACTGGAGGTTGAACTCAGGGCCATTCTACTTCTGAGCTACAGCCCTGTTTTTATTTTTTTTTAAAACAGGGTCTTGCTAAGTTTCTGAGGCTGGCCTGGAACCTGTGATCCTCCAGTCTCCGCCTCCTAAATACTGGGATTATAAGCATGTACCACTGCACCCAGCCGAAGTTCAACAATTTAGCTCAAACATTAGTTAAATGCCTAGATGGAGAAAAGGGAGGCAAAAGTGAAAGAAGAAAGAAATCTGTCGCCTTCAATATGTGTCAACTACTGAGCTCTGAGCTTTAGCTGTTACTTGAATTTATTTTTATAACTCTATTTTACATATAAGGAAATAGTGCCTCAATGAGATACACACAGTAAAACAGAGGATTCCAACTCACTAACCACTGCTCTATCTCCTTCCTTGGGACTGTGGTAGGACAACAAAAATGTATAAAACATGGTCCCAGCCTTTGGAGAGCTCAGGAGTAAATATGGGCAATATTTTCCCTTTGGGAAAGTGACCTAATATTTCTGATTAAAATAGAGTCAATACGCCTTTAATGCTCTCCTTATAAAGTTCATTTTTTTTCTACACATTCTTATTGAACATCTATTTATGTGCCAGGCATGGTACGGAAAGTCCTTCATATTCTAGAAAAAAAGCAATAATCAAGTAAAAAGTTGATATATAATAAGTAGGGGAGGAGGAGGGGGAGGAAGAAAGGAAGTGTTGTACTGCTGCCTAACAAATTCACCAACCTAGCTGTTTAAAAGAACAAGGAAGGAAGGAGGAGGGAGAAAAGGAAGCAAGGAAGGGAGGGAGGAAGGAGATATTTTTGGACAGTTAGAAGTCTATAAGAAAAAGGATATGGAGTGATGGGATGAAATATGCTTTTAGATGGGGAGGTGCTCCTGATTACAAAAGGTAATCAGGAATGTTCTCTGTAAAGTTATGACACTGACACTGAGCCGTGAATAAGTAGCCAGCCACATGCAGGTCTAGGGACAGTGAGTTCCAGCTGGGGGAAAAAGCAAGTCCAAGACTGAGGGGCGCAGGAAGCCAGCATGGCCCAAGCATGATGACCACAGCGGGGAGTAGGAAGAGCCAAAATCAGAGGTGAGCAGGGACCAGATCATGGAGGGACTGGAATTTAGATTTTGCTGTAATGACGATGAAAAGCCATGGAAAGATCTGGGGTAAGAAAGTGGTATGCCTTTTTCTTTCCATCTTTTCCAGACTGCTCTGTGGAGAATGGAATTGGGGAGGACTAGCGGGGAAGCAGAGAGAAGAGTAAGAGGTGTTAGAGAGTCAGAGAGGGCTAGGTGGAGGTGACCAAGGTGAATGGCGTCTGCGAGGAGAGGGGAACTAGTTACTCTGCGAGGAGAAGGGAACTAGTTACTGGAGTCAAGGTTTATTTTGGAGGTGGAGCCCATAGGACTTGCTGATGAATTGAGAAATCAAGGGCGACTTCCAGGATATGGGTTGGGACAACTGTGCAAATGGTGCAATCCTTAGCCGAGAATGGGAGGAGCATGTGTGTGGTTAGTTTTAGAAGGGAAAAGCATTAACCAGGCATGGTGGCACTCACCTGTAACCCCAGTACTCAGGAGGCTGAGACAGGAGGATCACAGGCTCAAGGCCAGCCTCAGCAATATAGGGAGACCCTCAGCAACTTAGCAAGACCCTGTTTCAAAATAAAAAATAAAAAGAACTGGGGGTTTAGCTCAGAGGTAAAATGTCCCTGGGTTCAATCCCTAGTACCCCCCCAAAAGGAGGAAAAAGTATTTGCAAGCCTCACAAGGCTCTTCAAAAGTGCACAAACGCTAAAGACAGAAGCCACTGAGACCTGCAGCTGCAAGGAACTGAATTCTGAGAGCCTCCTGGATGATCTTGGGAATAGAGTCTGCCCAGGTCAAGCTTCCAGATGAGAATGCAGTCCCGGCTAACACCTGATTGCAGGTCTTGTGAGATTCCGAGCAAGAAATTAGCTAGTCCATCTGTGTACTGCAGACTCACAAAAACCATGAGATTATGAATGGATGTTTTAAGCTGCTAAATTGCTGATAATTCGTTGGGCAGCAGGAGAAAACCAACACAGGTGGAGAGTAAGTTATACAGTAACAGAAAGCCCCAAGTGCTACTGATACAAATCAAAAAGACAGAGACCAATTCAGTCCTAGCTGGCCCCAACCACACTTGGCTCCCCTTTCCTGGTGGGCCATGAGCAGATTCTCCTTTAGGGAAAGGGAATTCGATGATTATGTGACCTCATTAATCTTTATCATTCTCTCTTCCTGACCCACCACACCAGTCCCAAATGCTGAGTTAATCTGTTCTTTGCTTAATTGCCACATTTGGTTTTGCTAAACTTGCAAAAATTTATTCAAGTTAGGAAAAGTTATATCTCTAGGACCTGACATCTTTTCTGCTAGAGGGATTAGGAGTTTCCTCCCCCCAAAAAATGAGACTACAACTCCAACCTGCTCCTTGAAATCTCTCCACAGGACCTCAGGGTTGGGGGAGATGATGATGGCTATGTGGTTAATTCTCCTAGAAAGTGCCCGAATACTCCACCGCCTGTCTGAGTGGCCTCTTGCTCGAACACCTTCGAGAAGGAATGGTGGAGACAGACATACTTGATTCTAAATTCTGACTCTGTTTCCCGCTGTCTGTGGATCACAAGCAAGTTCCTTAATGTCCTGGAGCCTCGGTGTCTTCATCTATACATTGGGACAATAATAGTTTAACTTGTTTGGCTTGATCTAATGTATGACTCACCCTTGCTTCCCTCTCTGTCTCCCTCTAGTGATGAAAAACTCTAGCCCAGCTCATTATCCACCTTCTCTAATTTCTTTTATCTTTTATTCTCCTTAACCACATTTGACTCCTAATCATGTGGTCTGTTTTCATTGGGAGGTCATGACCTCCCAAAGAGGCCAAGGATGGGCAGCCATATTTTATATTTCTTGGGGTCCCCCAAAGGAACTAAGTCGATCCAGGGCCTGCAGCAAATATACGATGAAACAGTAAAACCTGCCAAATTAAATTAATGATCCATCATCATCAGAGTAACTTAAAACTGGCTATACTCAATGAACTGTCATTTAATTGGAGTTTCTCGTAAAAGGGCCCCCTTTCTATAATATCCATTTTCAAGTTAAAAAAAATACCGAGTGCAAAGACCTTTGCTTTTAAAAAGAAATCTTTTCATGCGCCTCACGTTTGCATTTCAAACACGATTTTATAGCCAAACCAGAGAGAGAAAAAAGAAAAAACCCACAAAGTGTCCTAAACTGTACAGTTCAGGTGTCACTCCTTATCCCCAAAAGACGGAAGTGCTGAGCCCCAGATTTTCCCCTTTCTTTTCCCCTGTGCCTACCCATTTGTGTATTGAAGAGTTAAGATTTTAAAAGGTTGGCTTTAAAAAGAAATGAATCCCAAATCTACATATGAACTGTAAGGTTCTCATCTCAAGTGAATACAGGTTAGAATATGTTTGACCATAAAAGCAGAAAGACTGGAGTAAAGTGCCATGAGGAATCTATTGGAAGAAATGGGATCAGATAGATGTGGTGCACTTCTCTTAAGTGCATCTCACTTAACTGCATAATCAGCTTGTGCTCCCAAGAATTATGCAGTCTCTCTCTGGCCCCCATTAGACTGAATGTGTTGCTACTCCGGTTAATTGCATATCAGCAAATTGCATAATTCAACTATATGCACCCTGAACCGAGTTCCAAATGCCATCCAGTACAATGTAATCAAACTAGGGAAGGGAAGAGCTGGAATACTTATGAGATTCTGCCCATTCGTCACATTTGGTTTGGATCGGCTGGACTGCGGGGAAGGCAGCCCATTGGTCATAGGCCTGGGTGCTTTGGATTCCTGTACACCGGCCCCCTTCCCTGCGACAACACCGCATGCAGTCCCTACTTCAGAACTGAGTAAAATGGACCCAAAGAAAGCAAGATGTCAGCAAGCGAAAATCTGATCAAAAAGTAAAATCTCTGACTCATAACTATGGTGCTTTCCTTCCCAGAACTGACATTAATTACAACGCAAAGCAGAAAAAGCACAGGCTCGTCTGGGTTCTGCCATTAACTAGCTGGTCGAGTCTCTTCCTCTCCCTGAGCTCAGCTTTGCATACTTCACTAAACTGCTGTGAGGGTTCGATGCGGCACGGCTTGGTAACCTGCACGTTAGTGGACGAATCTATTACTAGATGCAGCAAAGTGAAGATGCTGTGTTCTGTATCACGCCCTACAGAGAGTCTGTCACGCCGATAGAGACACTCCAATGAGGATCAGAGTGGCAGAAGGTGGTAAAATAGAAGAAAATGCCGTTGATCCTGCGGCAAACCCTTCAAAGGTCAGACCCTGTCCTGGCTTTTGGTGCAACTCTTACTGTGTAAAGACTCGGTGCTCTTTCTCACATACAGATGCACACATGCCAGGCAGTGAGATCCTTGTTATATTGCTTATTTAGCAGAAATGGCAGCATATCCACATTACCCAGCAACAAGTTTAGGGGCTGGTTTTGAAGAGGAAAAGTCCCTATTGCGCAGTGCTCAAAGCTATGTAAATATCACCGGGACGGGTGTGACACGCAGGTGCCTGCATCTCGGAATCAGGGAAATGCTCAGATGCCAATCTGCACCCTTGGAGCGCCGCCAAAAGGCTTCAAAGGTCTCCCTGTGCTCTTTGCAGCTTGCTTGCCACAGGTGTTTTCTCCTCGACTGGTACCTATCAAGATATGAGTGATATCTTTCAGACACCTTTTCTGCCTCTAAAATATGCATTCTGAATCACCTGGAGGAGTCTCTCAGCCACTAGCTACCAAACTGTAGAATATAGTTGGCTGCTCATTTATTGGCTGTGGAGTGGTTAAGAAGAACCGGTTCCTAGTTCATCCTTTTTCTGGTTGTATAGTCTTGGAAACGTTGCACAAGCTCATGAGGTCTTGCTTTCCTTTACCCACAAAATAAGGCCAACCATGGTACCTGGCCCCTCGGGCACATGTGCAATTCATGAGACATAATGCTAAGCGGTGTTACAATTTACTAGCACAGAGCTCACGTATTTACCCAAGAAAAACTAATATGAATAATGCATCAACATTTTTACAGAATACCAAAGTAACATTTGTTTCAGCAAAAATGGGGAATTTAAAGCAATTTAATCTGCACATTGTTTGGCTCACTTAAGTGCCTAACAAAGGACTTTTGCTTTGGAATGAGGACATCATAGTATAAAATAAAGTGCAGGCACAAATCATTCTAGAAAATTGGCAGAGAAAGAAGTGACTCAGTATTTCTACTTGATCCAATATTATCAGATGCAGCTACGTCAAGCAGTTTGAGAAGGCACCGATAGTGTGCCTGGAGGAGGTCATACAGAGAAGGAGCTTCAACATGAATTCAGCTGAAGTTAGGGTTGGTGAGTTGCATTAATGCAGAAGTTCAATTGATCAGTTGTTTCAAATGGAAGAGTCAACTATTTCTTAATAGAAGGATCAAAACCTGAGCAAACATTTCAATCTAACATTCAAAACCTTTCAAAATGTGGCTCTTTCATTTATCACTATCCCTCTAACACCTAGTTCAGTGCCTAGTAGTAAATATGTGCTCAATAAATAATGGTTGGGTAAGTTAATTAAGTATGTCTCCCACCTTTGTTTCCAGCCTTATCTTCCAGCATGAGCCCCTCATTGCACCAGGCTGATCTGCTCCAGTTTTCCTGAACACTGGCTTCCTGGTTCCCACCTGCAAAGGTTTTTGCTCACAAGCCTTGCTAACATGCTACCTTCACTCTGTTAGAAATAAATTTCTATGGCGTCGTAAGAAAAGACACATGTTCAAAAGTGGCTTGCCAAGGCGATTTAACTTTTTGCAAAAAGGGATCCTGCCACCAGTGAAGTCAGGCATGCAGGAACAACATGGCAGAAACTTGCTGGGTCTTTTATTTCCAACCCAAGGCTCCTGAACTTCTATTGGTGGGAGACTTAGCCGCACAATCTTTACACCACTGGCTGAAGGGGATGTCAGGGGACAGGTTGGCACTTGCAATTTCCAGGAAATGCTATCTTTACAAAAAACATAAGTGTACATAAGGTTACAAAATAGCAGTTTTGCTGGGCGTGGTGGTGCATGCTTGTAATCCCAGTACTTGGGAGGCTGAGACAGGAGGATCACAGGTTCGAGACCAGCCTCAGCAACTTAATGAGGCCCTCTGCCCCTTAGTGAGACCCTGTTTCAAAATAAAAGAATAAAATGGGGCTGGCGGTGTAGCTCAGTGGTAGAATGCCGCTGGGTTCCATCCCCAGTACCAAAAAAAAAAAAAAAAGGCAGTTTTACACAATAGAGCTTAAGTCAAGCTATGCCTTTGATAGAAAAAACCTAATTATCATTCTCACAACTCTTTCTTCTGTTAACACAAATTTGTCATGCTTTTCAGGATGTGATGGTTTTGAACTGTGTCAACATGGCTAAGCTGGAACCACATTTCCCAGAGTCTTTTTTCCTGTATGATTCCAGGTTCAGGTTGACCACTAGAAAATTTGCAAGAGTTCTGAAAGATTCAAGTCTTGACTGGATATGTTGATTGACAGAAGCAGAGGTATTAAGGCTCAAATTGGCCCTTGCTCGTTCCTGTGCTGAGACCAGCTCTTCTTCCCAACCATTGGCCCTGATGGCCACTAACTTCCCCAGCCCACCCCCAGAGGCAGAACCTACAACCTTCTGTGGGCTTCCCCACCAGCTCCCCGGAGTGGTCCCCATTCTAGCAGCTAGATATATATGGTGCTCGAGATTTCCCTTGCAAGCTCCTGCTCATCTACCAATGCCAGTGTCTCAGGGAAGAGGCCAGCTTGTGATTTTATTTCTGATGCTCCAGCTCCCCTTTCTGGGTCTTAATTCCCCAAACTGTCTCACAGCTACATAATGTCCAATTGCTAGAATTAACCCCTTCTTACATAATACTCATGTGGTTCTTCTTCCCTGGTCCTGAGGTAGAAAAGAAGAAATAAATAAGTAGAAAGGGAAAAAGGGAGAAGAAGAAATGTGCAACTTTAATATGGAAGCCTATGACAAGGCCTCTTACACTCAAAAGTTTCTGTTGACTGTCCTTGGGCAGGTATATGTTGATCAGACCACAGAAGTCACACAAAATAGGAATCTCCTTGGACACTACTCAAGAGCGCAATTTCCTCAGGGATTGGTGGCTGTCCTTGAACAGTTTAAACAAAATAGATACCTGCTGATAAGACGGTGAAAGTCAGGACCAAGACAGTGAATGAAGGTCAGGACCTGGAAGATGACAGGGACACCCTAAAGCACCTTGTGACCACCAGACTGAGGTCATCCCCACCTACTTCCTCCTGCCCACCCCTCATGAAAGTCCCCTGTAGAAGAAGAGTCCTGCACTCCCAAAGGTGGCTCTCTCCCTTTAACATGTATTTCCTACTTTCCTAAATAAATCTCTGTGTCTCCGACTGGCATGTGCTGAAATTCTTTTCCATTACATAAGCCAAGGATCCCGCTGATCCTGAGTTGAGGAATCAACCCTTCCCCTGTGACAGTTCAACATTAACTTAGTCCACGTGACAACTGTTCTTTGATGCCTTCTCTGACTCTTCCAGAGCAATTTATTGACACTTGGCTGGCACGATGCGTTTGTGGTCCCCCACCAGCATTGGTCACGTGTTGCCTTGTATTGCATTTACATGCACACACACCTTCATGGTGCTAAATATGTGGTTGGCATTACAGAAGAGTTTAATGAGCAAATGAAAGTTTGCATGGCCTGTGTGTCACCACTGTCCCCTCTCACACTCATAACAGACAATATTTATTGATCTCACCACCCATTCTCACCATGCTTCAGCTCAAACTCGCAATCTTTTAAGACACAGTGCCACAGACAGGCAGTAGGAGCTGGCCTGGAAGAAGAAATCTATTTTCCATGCTGAAAACCTCTGAATGTAATGACTTACTCCTTTTAGGCAAGTTAAATCAGCATAAAGAGTCACAGAGCATGCACATACTAGCATCCAGTAGATGTTACTTCCCTTCCTTACTTCCTGCCATTCTGCATCCATCTTTTGCACAGTAGGTGCCCAGTAAATATTTGTTGAATGAGAGAATGTCAGTGTAGCCTTGGCAAAATGAGCTGTATGATCTTGACAAACTCAAGTGCCTCTTAAAGGTCCCAGCCTTGAAAATAATGAATAAACAAAAGGGCAGCTAGAGTGCTCGTCTTGCATTTGAAGAAGACCATTCCAGCCACTTGCCGTCCTTCTGAGGTAAAGAAGGCAAAGTATAAACAAAACTGGGTCTTGACCAAAAAAAAGTATCCTGATGCTGAGTACTCTGAAATAGGGAAAACCTTCATAGTTTCTGTCCTTCAAATGATATCCGCCTACTTCTTGGTGGTCATACAGAATGCGGACTGTGGAGGAGAAAAGAAGTGTGAGGAGAAAGCATGAGTTCAAAGGAGTCAGGTAGAATTATTAGATAGGAAACATAGGGTCCAAAGAAGGGTATTTTTGTTTCTTTCTGAGAAGGGAACAGGAATAACGACATGATTAATTTGACACTCAGAAATACTGCTTTTGGTTTGTTCTCTTTTCCCGGATTTTGCCTTGCTAACCAAGACCCTTATCTCTTCAGAATTCTGGCAGGTACTTCCCATTTCTGTGTTCATTCTCTCATTTCCAACTGCTATGAATAGAAAGTAATGATGTGCCAGGCGTGGTGGCGCACGCTTATAATCCCAGTACTTGGGAGGCTGAGACTGGAGGATCTGGGTTCGCGGCCAGCCTCAGCTACTTAGTGAGGCCCTCTGCAACTTCATGAGACCCAGTTTCAAAAATAAAGTATAAAAAATAGGGCCAGGGGTGTAGCTTGGAGGTAGAATGCCCCTGGGTTCAATCCCCGGCACTGCAAAAAAAAAAAAAAAAAAGAATGTAATGATGCCTCTGATTATCCTGGAAGTTGATAATTGAAAGCACGATGTCAGAAAAAAGACAAAAAAAAAAAAACCTGTGGGTCTATTCTAATGGTGGAAGGTAAACAGACTAGTCTTCCTCTCTTACTCTATTAGGCAGATGATAACCAAAGCAAACTATTCTCCCTAGTCCTTGCAAATGCACAACCGCCATGCTAACCAGAAAGGACAACCTTGGCCTTCCACATCCTCTTTCTCACTTGAAAATTGAAAACTGTGTGCCTGTTTTCTGATTGGGACATCATTTTTTAAAATGTCTCAACTTAACTGGCATGTATTCACACACCCAAATCAAGGATATGTATAACCTAACAAGTACTACTATATCGCATCCATTTTCTGTTTCTCCATCAAACAAAAGAGCACTAAGGTGATACAAGAGGGACTCCAGATAAAGGAGGAGAAACTCCAGTGCAGCGATGGAGGGGGTTCAGAGCAGGGGGAGGGAGAAAGGGAGGGAGACTTGATGAAGCAACACTTCCATTGATGCTACCTACATATACGAAATTATCAATGCCAATCTCAGTATCATGCACGGGGAATGGGAGGAAGGGAAGTGGGAACTGGAGGGAAGCTCACCAAGTTCTGTGTGTGTGTGTGTGTCCCAACCACTCTGAACTTCATTATGATATGAGATGACAATGCACCAATAAAAGTATATTTTTAAAAAATAGCACTAAGGCTATTTAAATATGTAACTGTTAAATATGAGATATTCCCATTTCTCCCTCCGCATTTTGGGATGTACTATCAGAAGATAGACCCACTAGCTGGGCGTGGTGGCACATGCTTGTCATCCCAGTACTTGGGAGGCTGAGACAGGAGGATCGCAAGTTCAAAGCCAGCCTCAACAACTTAGCGAGGACCTCTGGAACTTAGTGAGACCTGGTTTCCAAATAAGAAATAAAATCAGGCTGGGAGTGTAGCCCAGAGGTAGAGTACCCCTGGGTTCAATCCCCAGTACCACAAAAAAAAAAAAAAAGATAGACCCACTGCCAACAAAGTTTCTCCACTACACTGAAGGCAACATGAGAGCCAGATGTTTTTGTGTGTGTTTGTATTTGCAGCCCGAGGAACCAAAGCAGGCCAGACACAGAGTAAGTGATGAGGCTGCTTGTTGACTGAATGAATGAGTTTTACTACGTAAGTATTATAAGCAGAATAAACACACACACCTGACTCTCAGAACCTTTGACTGTAGGAGGTTATATTGCAAAAGGGACTTTTTAGGTGTGAGTAATTTAAGAATCTCAAAATAGGGAGGTTACCCTGGATTATCTGGGTAGGCCCAAAGTAATCAAACGGGTTCTTAGAAGTGAAAGAGGGAGGCAGGAGGCTCAGTGTCAGTGAAGGAGATGGAATAACAGAAGCAGAGACTGGAGTGATTCAGGGCCACAAGCCAAGGAATGTGGGCAGACTTCTAGAAGCTGGGCAACACTCTCCCCTAGCGTGTCCAGAAGGACATGGCCCCACAGCCACTTTCCTTGTACCCCAGTGGAACCCAGTCTAGACATCTCACCCCCAGACCTGTAAGATAATAAGTTTGTACTGTTTTAAGCCAGAGAAGTCTGTGGTAATTTGTTAGAACAGCAACATAAAATAAATACAATTAGCCCCAACATTAATTAAGCCACATAGCAAGCCATTGTTAATAGATAATAATCAGAATGATAGCTGGCATTTATTGAACCCTTAGGGAAAAGTACAGTACAAGATGCTTTACAGAATGGGAGACTACAATGCACCATTAAAAGTACATTAAATTATTTTTCTTTTTTTTTTTTTTTTTTGCGGTACCGGGGATTGAACGCAGGGGCGTTCTACCTCCGCGCTACGCCCCCGGCCCTATTTTTTATGCTTTATTTTGAAACTGGGTCTCATGAAGTTGCGGAGGGCCTCACTAAGGAGAGAGAGAGAGAGAGAGAGAGACAGGTAGAGAGAGAGAGAGAGAGAGAGAGAGAGAGACAGCGAGCGCTGAGGCTGGCCGCGAACCCGGATCCTCCGGTCTCCGCCTCCCAAAGTACTGGGATTACAAGCGTGCGCCACCACGCCCGGCTAAATTATTTTTCAAAAAACATTCAAGGTGTTGCAGAACATGAAAAAAGAAAATCTTACAGAATAGGTATACAAAGTAAGAAAATATTTTTGTAAAGCTATACAATGTGTTTGTGTTTTAAGCTAAATGTTGTTACAAATGGACAAAAAAGTTTGAAAAGCATAAAAGTTTATGAAGTTAAAATGTTATAGTAATCCAGGTGTGGTGGCGCAAGCCTGTAATCCTAGTATTTGGGAAGCTGAGACAGGAGGATCGCAGGTTCAAGGACAGCCTCAGCAAGTAGTGAGACTCTAATCAACCTAGCAAGACCCTGTTTCCAAATAAGAAATAAAATTGGGCTGGGGGTGTAGTTCAAAGGTAGAATGCCTCTGGGTTCAATCCCCAGTACCACACACACAATGTTACCAAGTAAACTAAGATTAATTGATTATTGAAGAAAGAAAAGAAAACTTTTATACAAATTGACTGAAGCCTCAGTGTAGAGTAAATTCATAAAGTGTACCATAATGTACAAAACAAAAGATGTTTTGCAGATGCATCTTGCTAATTCTACATCTTAAAATTATACCATAAGGTAAGTAGTATTATTATTACTCTCAATTTATAGCTCAGGAAACCAAGGTTTAGGAACGTTAAGTTAGTTGATCAAGATCACACAGTTAGCAAGTAGCAGAGGAAGGAACAGAGCTCAGGCGATCTGACTCCATGTCACACTCTCTCCCAGCAAACTCCCTGCCAGCCAGTGCTGGGAAATGTGGAAAATAATAGAGAACCGTAAGACAGTCCTGGCCTTCAAGGAACAAGTAGCATGGGAAAGAGGCCTCTCGCATTAATGCCATGGAGAGAGTATATCACAGATGCTAAACGATCTATGACCTACGTTTAGTGGGGAAAAGAGGACAAGGCGGCTGAATACTCGGCCACTGCAGCTGGGCCTTGAAGGGTCCTTGGGTTATGGGTGTCGGTGGAGAGGAACCACTTCTAAGCTGGGGAAAAGGAACGCCGAAGGAATCATTGGTGCAAATGAGACTGGAAGTAGGAAAGAAAATAATCAACAAGGTCTGCAAGGGGAGACGTCAGAGAAAGAAAAGCAAGATAAAATACCTAATTATTTCTATGGGAATGCTAACATTTATTGAGCACCTATTCCACCATAAAGGGCACATTCACATTTGTTATTTTATTTAATCCTCACCAAACCTCCTCTAAATGAGGATTATTAGTCTCATTTTTACAAAAGAGGAAATTAAACATCCAGAGAGATTAAGTAATTGCTGAAAGGCATATACTCAGTAAATTTGATTCCAAAATCCCTGCTCTGTCCTTTGTTTCTCTTTGCCCCGACAATAATTCCAGTCCTCTGAGAAGGAGCACATTTCCATGAAAGTAAGAAGGACAGGCAGAGCTGTATGGAAAAAGTGGACAGAGTTGCTTTGGAAGGTGGCAGGTGAAAGGCCACCAGGCAAGGCTAGTTTCATTCAGCCAGTTGTTGGACCAGCCCTGCACTGAGCAGCAGGAACAGAGAAATCACAATGGAAGAACACAGGATTGGCCCTGCCTTCCTGTGAGACTGCTTAGTGAGGAAGACAAATGGGTAAAAAGACTTTTTCATACTAACTTCAGGTTAGTGTTCACCTCTAGGAAGAAAAAGTACAGAAAGGTTTGGGAAAGGTGGAGATTTAGTTATGCTACAACCTTTTATTTCTTAAGAGACATTAAAAAAAGAACCTGAAATAAATAAGTCAAATTACTAACATGTATTTCATCTCAGTGCTGAGTACTCACGTCTGTAAACCTCCTCTTCTTCTTCTCCTTCTTCTTCTTCTCTCCTCCTCCTCCTCCTTCTTTTTCTGGAAATTGAACCCAGGACATTCTACCTCTGAGCTATACCCCCAGCAGGTGAACAGTGTCTCACTAAGTGGCTGAGGCCAGCCTCAAACCTGCAATCCTCCCACTGTACTGGGATTACAGTTGTGCACCACCACACCCGGCCTCCCACCTCTCTTAAGAGATGGGGCCTAGTGGGAGAAAGTTGGGTCAACAGGAGGTATCCCCTTGAAAGGGATATTGGGACCCTGACCCTTTTCTCTCTTTTTTATTTGGGCTGCTGTGAGGTGAGCAGCTTCCTCGGCCACACACTCCCACCACGATGTTCTGCCTCACCACAGGCCCCAAAGCAACAGGCCGACCAACCACAGGCTGAAACTTCTGAGACCATGAGCCAAAATAAACCTTTCCTACCTCAGGTATTCTGTCACCATGATGGAACGCTAACCCAGTAATGTATCACAATAAGGGTAAGAATGAACAAATTTAAGAAATGTTATTATTGCTTTTAAAAGAGAGTATCACAATAATACATAATGGTACCTTGCTGCCGGGAAGCATAGGATGTTGAAGAAGGACAGGAAGAAGTCTCTAACTCAATTCAAGGAGAAGCTGGCAAAAGCTAGGAAACAGATTCTCTTCTCCAGCCTCGGGAAAGATGCAGCTTTGCTAAGACTTTCTTTTTGGTATTGTGAGGCTTGATTGGGAATTCTGACTTCTGGCCACATTTTTAAGAAACTATAGGAGGCCAGGTGCAGTGGCACACACCTGTAATTCCAGTACTTGGGAGGCTGTGACAGTCAGATCATAGGTTCAAGACTGGCCTTAGCAATTTAGCAAGACCCTCAGCAACTTAGTGGGACCCTGTTTCAAAATAAAATATAAAAAGGACTGAGGGTGTAGCTCAGTGGTAGAGCACTCCTGGGTTCAATTTCCAGTAATCTCCCCCCCCCCAAAAAAAAAAACCCTGTAGAAGATCCTTAGAGGTGGGTGAGCAGAGTGTTTCAGAGCAAGGAGGAGCAGTAAGCAAAGGTCTCAGACTAAGAGAGAACAGGGCACAGCCCAGTAATCTCAAAGGGTCTGTTCACCAAGTCCTGAGGGTGAAGGGAGAGAGTAGGGCAGCTGGGACTGAATCAGGATAAGTCTTTCAAGACGGGAAAAAGAAATTGGATTCTTAAATGAAATATAGTTTATGGAGGATTTTAAGCAGAAGTTAGAGATGATCAGATTCGCTTTGCAGAAGGATCGTTCTGATGGGAAGAGGAAGGATAAACCAGAGGAAGGTGGGACTCTGGCCGGATAGATGGGCAAGTGTTTATTGGAGGATCATAGGTGAGAGATATTCAGGGGCCTGAAATCACAGTTGCAGTGAGAATGAAGGAATGATTTCAGAGTAATTATGAGGTGGAAGATAAAAGTTTGACAATTCATTACATATATGGAGAAAATGGCATTGAAGATAACTTCTGGGTATCTTTCTTGGTGAATATGTTGTTGTTTTCCATGAAATAAAGAATGAAGAAAAGATAAGTTTAAAAATGAAGATTCAGCTAAAACAGGAGGATCACAGGTTCTAGAGTAGACTCAGCAACTTAGTGAGACTCTCAACAACCTCGCGAGACCCTGTTTCAAAATAAAAAATCAAAAGGGCCGGGAATGTAGCTCAGAGGTAGAATGCCCCTGGGTTACATCCCCAGTACCATCCAAAAACAAAAAAGAGGCTGCGCATGGTGGTGCACGCTTGTAATTCCAGCACTTGGGAGGCTGAAACAGGAGGATAGCAGGTTCGAGGCCAGCCTCAGCAACTTAGTGAGGCCCTCCACAACTTAGTGAGACCCTGTGTCAAAATAAAAGAATTAAATAGGGCTGGAAGTGTAGCTCAGAGGTAGAATGCCCCTGGGTTCCATCCCCAGTACCACAAAGCAAACAAACAAAACAAAACAAAAAAGAAGATTCAGAGCCAGGTGTGGTGGCGCACGCTTGTAATCCTAGTACTTGGGAGGCGGAGACCATAGGATCTGGGTTCGCAGCCAGCCTCAGCTACTTAGTGAGGCCCTCCGCAACTTCGTGAGACCCGGTTTCAAAATAAAGTATAAAAAATAGGGCTGGGGGTGTAGCTCGGAGGTAGAACGCCCCTGGGTTCCATCCTGGGTACTGCAAAAAAAAAAAAAAAAAAAAAGAAGATTCAGTGGTAGAGTGCATGCTTAGTATGCATGAGGTCCTGGGTTCAATCCCCAACACCAAATACATAAAGAAATAAAAACAAAGATGAGTTTTGCACAAATGGTGCTGGAACTGGATATCCATGTACAAGAAAAAATGAATCTAGATGCAGAACTTCACAAAACTTAACTCAAAATGAATCATAGATATAAATGTAAAACTCAAAACTACAAAACTCCTAGAAGACAACATAGGAGAAAATCTAGATGGTCTTGGGTTTGCAATAGTTTTTTAGATACTCCATGAAAGGCATGACTCATAAAAGAAAGAATTGGCAAGAAGGATATCATTAAAATTAAAAATTTCTGCTCTGCAAAGGACACTGTGAGGAGAATAAAAAAAACAAACCCCAGACTGGGAGAAAATACTTGGCAGGAGTCATAGCTGATAAAGAAGTTATCCAAAATCCACAAAGAACTTTTAGAAACTGAACAAAAGCCAGGCATGGTGTGCACACCTGAGTCCCAGCTACTCAGGAAGCTGAGGCAGGAGGATTACAGGTTTGAGTCCAGCCTGGGCAACTTAGCAAGGCTCTGTCTCAAAAATTTTTTTAATGGGCTGGGGAGATAGCTCAGTGGTAGAGTGCTTGACTAGCATGCACAAGGCTCTGGGTTCAATCCCCAGTACCCAAAACAAAACAAAAAGAGCAAACCAAAAAAACAGATGATGAGATATTTTGAGCTGAGGATATAGCTCAGGGGTAGAGCACTTGCCTAGCATTTGTGAGGCCCTGGGTTCAATCCCTAACATTGAAAAAAAAAAAAGGAAAAAGATATGGAATAAATGGGCCAAAGACCATAACGGATATTTTACCAACGACGATATACAGATGGCAAATAAATACATGAAAATTTTCTCCACATCATGTGTCATCTAGGAAATGCAAATTGAAACAAGAGTGAAATACCACTAACACCTACTAGAATGGCCAAACTCCGGAACAACCAAATGCTGGCAAGGGTGTGGAGCAACAAGAAATCTCATTCATTGCTGGTGGGAGTGCAAAATGATACAGCCACTTTGGAAGAGAGTTTGGCAGTTTCTTACAAAACTAAACATATTCTTACCATATGATCCAGCAATCATACTCTTTGGTATTTACTCAAAGGAGCTGCAAGCGTATGTCCACATAAGAACCTGCACATGGATGTTTATAGCAGCTTTACTCTTAGTTGCCAAAACTTGGAAGCAACCAAGATGTCCTTGTGTAGGTAAATGGGTAAATAAATTGTGGTACATCCAGAATAATGGAATATTATTTGGCACTAAAAAGAAATGAACCAAGCCAGGCATGGTGGCATACGCCTGTAATTCCAATACTTGGGAGGCTGAGACAGGAGGATCGCAGGTTCGAGGACAGCCTCAGCAAGTAGTGAGACTCTCATCGACCTAGCGAGACCCTGTTTCAAAATAAAAATAAAATAGGGCTGGGAGTGTAGCTCAGAGGAGAATCACAGGTTCAAGGCCAGCCTCAGCAATTTAGTGAGATCCTCAGAAACTTGGCGAGATCCTGTTTCAAAATGAAAAATAAAATAGGATTGAGGGTGTAGCTCAGAGGTAGAATGCCTCTGGGTTCAACCTCCAATATCAGAAAAAAAAAAAACCCAGAGAGAGAGAGAGAGAGAGATAATTTTGAAAATATTGCATATCAGCTCTGAGGAAATGTAAGTAGAAATATTTTAATGGGTAGTTTTATATTATTATTTCATCTTCAATTTAGAGATGAGGGAACAAGGCATAGAGAGATGAAGTATCTCGCCCAAGGTCACACAGCACATTAAGTGGCAAGGGTAGAATTTGAACCCAGGAAATTTGACTTCCATGCCCATGTGGAGACTCTATGTGAAGTGAGGTTCTGAGGCCTGCGTTCACTATTGCTGCTGTGCCAAATCCCACCAATGTAGAGCCTTCAAACAGTACAAATTGATTCTCTTATAGCGACGGAGATACAGAAGTGCAAAGTGTGTCTCACTGAGCTGAAGTGGAAGCGGTGGGGGGCTGTGTCCAGATATCAGGAGAGAACCTATTTCCGGATCTTTGCCAGGTTCCTTCTAGAGACCGTCCGCATTCCTGGGCTCGTGGCCCCCTTCCACCATTGAAGCAGAGCGCACATCATCTGACCTCTGCTTCCTGGTCGCATCTCCTTCTCTAACCAGGACATAGCGCAATTAAGCTTCTGACAACGAAAGACAAAAACATACATTCCTAAAAGCAGTCAGAGGAGCCCGGTTGGTAGCCGACACCTGTAATCCCTGTGCTTGGGAGGCTGAGACGGAAGGATTGCATGTTCAAGGACAGCCTCAGCAATTTAGTAAGATCCTGTTTCAAAATAAAAAGAAAAGTAAAAATAGGTCTGGGGATGTAGCTCTTGGAGGTAGAACACCCCTGGGGTCAATTCCCAGTACCAAAAAAAAAAAAGCAGTCAGAGGGACATTTGCCTAGCATGGGCAAGACCCTGAGTTGATCCCCAGTACTGAGGCTAATTGGCCAATAATGATAAAGGGAGACAAAGGGAAATGGCACAGTAATTTTCAAGTATTGAACGAAAAGAATTCCTAATCAGGCATCCTCCGTCTGGTGACACTACCCTTCAGAAATAAAAGGGGAATAGAGATATTCTCAGATGAAGGAAAATAGAACTGTTGCCAGCAAACCCACTCTTAAAGAATGACTAAAGCAAGCCTGGCATGGTGGTACATGCCATGACCCCAGTACTCGGAAGGCTGAGACAGGAGGATTGCAGGTTCGAGGCCAGTCTCAAAATAGTAAGACCCTATCTCAAAATAAAAAATTTTAAAAGGGCTGCATGTGTATAAGCTCAAGCCCCAAGGTTCAATCCCCAGTACCAAAAAAGAAGAAAAAAATGACTAAAGAAAAATCTCCAAACAGAAAAAAAAAATAATGACAGAATAAGGCTAGGAACAGAACAGAATGGATAAATATTGAGTAAGTTTGACAGACTACATTCCCTCCATAAGTTTCCTAAATCATATTTGATAGATGAAGCAAAATTTATAACACTGTCCCATGTGGACCTAAATATATGTACAGGAAATACTTGAGACAGTTATATTTTTAAGTGGAGAGTGAACTAAATAGAAGTGAGCTTTCGATCCTTCATTCACAGTGATAACAATAAGTTCTGCATTCATTTATTATTTATTTACTTATTTATTTATTTATTTATTTATTTATTTATTTATTTATTTGAACTGGGGAGCTAACTGAAGGGTGTTTTACCTCCAAGGTACACCCCCAGACCAATTTTATTTTTTATTTTGAAACAGGGTCTCACTAAGTTGCTGAGGCTGGTCTTGAACCTCCGATGCTCCTGTATCAGGCTCCCAAAGTACTGGGATTACAGTGTGCACCTGTATTATAAGTGTGCACCACCATGCCTGGCTTCAAGTTCTGCATTTATACTGGAATATTTAGAGCAACCATGAAAAACTATATATTTAGGGTGAAATGCTCGAAACATTACAAATTAAGACAATTTTCTTTTTGCGGTACTAGGGATTGAACCCAGTGGCATTCTACCTCTGAGCTACACCCCCAGCCCTATTTTTATTCTTTATTTTGAAACAGGGTCTCACTAAGTTGCGGAGGGCTCATTAAGTAGCTGAGGCTGGCCGCGAACCTGGATCCTCCTGTCTCAGCCTCCCAAGTACTGGGATTACAAGTGTGCACCACCACACCCAGCTAAAACAAATTGTTTTTTTGGTTTTTTGGGTTTTTTTTTTTTTGCAGTACCAGGGATTGAACACAGGGGCGTTCTACCTCCGCGCTACACCCCCGGCCCTATTTTTTTTTTTTATACTTTATTTTGAAACTGGGTCTCACAAAGTTGCAGAGGGCCTCACTAGGTAAAGAGAGAGAGAGAGAGAGAGAGAGAGAGAGAGTCCTGAGGCTGGCCACAAACCCAGATCCTCCGGTCTCAGTCTCCCAAAGTACTGGGATTACAAGCATGCGCCACCACACCTGGCACACAAATTGTTTTTTTTTTTAAATGTTCAAGTAATTCCCAGAAGAAGAGAGAGAAAGAAAGAGAGACAGAGACAGAGAGGGAGACAGAGACACAGAGAGAGAGACAAACAGACAGACATAAGAAATAGGGAGAAAATAAGTAATCTAATGGCAGATTTAAGGCAGGGGATGGGGGTAACTTAGTGGTAGAGTATTTGCCTAGCATACACAAAACACTTGATTCAATCCCCAGCACCACAAATATATAAATAAAATAAGCCCTAACATATCAATAATTAATTTCAATTCCAACAGTCTAAAATACCAGTTAAAGAGGTTAGTAGAATGATTCAACAACATACTGTTTATTTAAAAACTCATTTTGTACATAACAGCTGTACTAGTTTCCTACTGCTGCTATAACAATTTACCATAAATTTGGTGGATTAAAACCACACATTTTCATTATCCTACAGTTCTGGAGGTTATTAGCCTTAAATAGGTCTTACTAGGCTAAAATGATAGTATCACCAGAACTGTGTTCCTCTGGAGGCTCTAGAGGAAAATTTAATTCCTTCCTTCTCCAGCCTCTCAAGGCCTACACTCCTTGGTACGTGGACTTTTTCTCCATCTTCAAAGCCAGCAGTACAACATCTTTTTTTTTTTTTTTTTTTTTTTTGCGGTACTGGGGATTGAACCCAGGGGCATTCTACCTCCAAGCTACACCCCCAGCCCTATTTTTCTTTATTCTTTATTTTGAAACAGGGTCCCACTAAGTTGCAGAGGGCCTAAGTAGCTGAGGCTGCCCACGAACCCGGATCCTCCAGTCTCAGCCTCCCAAGTACTGGGATTACAAGCTTGTGCCTCCATGTCCGGCAATACAACATGTTTAAATCTCTCTCCTCAGCCGGGCGTGGTGGCGCACACCTGTAATCCAAGTACTTGGGAGACTGAGATTGGAGGACCGCAGGCTCTCATCAACCTAGTGAGACCCTGTTTCAAAATAAAATGGGAGGCCGGGAGTGGTGGCGCACGCTTGTAATCCCAGTACTTTGGGAAGCGGAGACCGGAGGATCCGGGTTCGCGGCCAGCCCCAGCTCTCTCTCTCTCTCTCTCTCTCTCTCTGTCTCTCTCTCTCTCGCCCTGTCTCTCTCTCTCTCTCTCTCTCTCTCTCTCTCTCTCTCCTTAGTGAGGCCCTCCGCAACTTCGTGAG